>JASGXE010010993.1:0-15875 GCA_030068105.1 Sinentomon sp. SZTP_YWyxl | reverse complement strand
GTTATGTGACGTTCCTTAACTCGTAAAAACCGATCTTGCCATTTTCTAGTTTCCGTTGCCTGTTTATTTGTTATTTCTAGCTTTAGTGGACATGTTCCATTGTTATATGAACAACCGTTTCATTTTTGAACATTTATGAACAACCGGCATTTTTCTACTATTCTTCTCCGCACGTGATTGATCAAGTCCCCGAATTGGCAAGACTCACTGGTTTGAATTGAAGCAAAAACGGGTTTCCAGTCAGCTTTTCAGTATTGTTCCATTTATGCTTTTTTTGACTTTCGCCCCATTCTTTCTTGCAAACAAACTTCTGCAACTCATTAAGAAAGCAATTGATGCAAAGCATCGTGATGGGTTTCCGTCAAGTGCCCAGGCTTGTTTCACACGGCCTCCCGCAGACTGATCTTCAGGAGTGTGGATCAGTAGGAGTACAACCACACCCTACAAGCCAATTCAGACCGAAGCTCTGCAGATTACCCTTCACTGGACTTTAACAACATGATGCCAAGTTGTCAACCGGACCAAATATCAGCACCTTTTGACCACATCAACTTAACTGCTCGCTGTTTTTGTTTTCTGTTTTTTGCTTCAAAGTGATGCTGGCTTACAAGCGGTCTGATTGGGTGTTTTGAGAGTAAACCACACGCTACAAGCCAATTCGGGCATGAGCTCTGCAGATTACCCTGCACCGGACTGCAACAACATGGTGCTAAGTTGTCAACCAGACCAAATACCAGCACCATTTGACTTCATCGGCTTGATAACTCAATATCATGTTGTCAAAAAGAAAGGTTTGAACAGACAACCAGAATTGCAAAAAGACAGAGACATGCTTCTGGGACAGATGACTCCCGACCAGGACGCAAGTATTCTGGCTGTGGAATAAATGTACTCAAACATGTAAAAAAATCGTGACTGTGCAGATTTTGGCAAAAACTCTATGCTGCAGAAATTAAAGATCCTCTTTTGAAAGCGAGGTCAAAATCTGACACCTCTAGAACGCTTTGTTGAAATCCTGCACTTTCATTTCTGCAGCCTGCATAAGAATAAAACGAAAAAAAAGTTTCGGGGGCAACAGTTAAATGGGGAAAACACGTGTGTGGGTACAGTAATTCTGCTGCCACTATACAGCTGGAGAGTAACATATTTTTTTTTGTCTTTTTCGAGTCTGGGAAAGTGAACATGGCACAACACACAAATGTCACTGGAGAAGTTCTGTCAAAAAGAAATTATTCAAGATCGTCCAGGCCTGAAATTTTATGTTCTGGCACAAAAAAACTTTTTGCAACCCTGCAAACGACCTTCTCATGTTGAGAAGGCAAACAGAAGTCTCCTCCCTTCCTTCGTCGATAGACAACCAGTTTGTAGACTGTTCCCGTTCAGAAAAGGCTCGTGCAATTGCAATCTTCTCCAGCACTTCGTGGTAGGAAGTTGGGCTTGAAATTTCGCCCCACTATGAAGGGCGTTAGAAAAGTTCTTGACATCATGCTGTAGTTCAAAAAAATATTGGTGAAGTCAAGATTTCGTTAATACTCTCGGCTCTTGCCTTACAAATTTACAGGTGTCCAACCCAACCGTCTGTGGGCAGAATAGCACTCAGATTTGGGAGAGTTCCATAGCTCTGAAAATATTGCTTTGGCAAAGTTCTGAATACGAGAACATGGGTGTTCTGCCAAGTTACGGGGGTGCTAGAAAAGTTTTTGACATCACCCTGTAGTTCAGAAAATCTAGTTCAGGGCTTCAAACATTTCTCCAGCTTTTTCAGCCTAAATTTGCTTCAAACATTTCTCCAGCTTTTTCAGCCTAAATTTGCAGACATCTATGCCAATTTTTCATGGCACAGTGGCAACTGAAAACACTGCTTTTGGCCAAGTCTTGAAATGTTGAACATTTTCTTTTGTACGACAAATGCCCAAGTTTTAGGTTTTTGGATGATAGGCACCACATATTCTCATAATCACTACCTCCTGAAGCCCATATACAGGGTGTCCTGTAAAGGTCGAGACAAAATGTGCCTGGCGGCTTCCTTGGGTCATGCTGATCAAAAAAGGTGGACACCATTTTTTTTTCCTGCGGGACTTGGTTTTCGAGATTTCGAGCTTTGTTTATTGTGAATACACTGCTAAAATATGTTGTAGTTTCACATCTCTAATGTCCCAGTTCTTCAAAAACGGATTAGATTGGAAATCATCTCAAACCATTTGATCTCCGATCAAAATCTGGCCTGAGATTCCAATCTGATCCGTTTTTGAAGAACTGGGCATTAGAGACGTGAAACTACAACATATTTTAGCAGTGTATTCACAATAAATAAAGCTCGAAATCTCGAAAACCAAGTCCCGCAGGAAAAAAAATGGTGTCCACCTTTTTTGATCAGCATGACCCAAGGAAGCCGCCAGGCACATTTTGTCTCGACCTTTACAGGACACCCTGTATATGGGCTTCAGGATGTAATAATTATTAATAGATGTGGTGCCTATCATCCAAAAACCTAAAACTTGGGCATTTGTCGTACAAAAGAAAATGTTCAACATTTCAAGACTTGGCCAAAAGCAGTGTTTTCAGTTGCCACTGTGCCATGAAAAATTGGCATACGATATCTGCAAATTTGGGCTGAAAAACCTGGAGAAATGTTTGAAGCCCTGAACTAGATTTTCTGAACTACAGGGTGATGTCAAAAACTTTTCTAGCACCCCCGTAACGTAACTAGGAATTCCGTGTGCAAGTTATCAGCTCACGTTGATTTACATCCCTGTTTGTTGCTGCGGAATTTAATGCACTCAAACACGTGTTTTTCCCATTCAACTGTTGCATCCGAAACTTTTTTTTCTTACTTTTTACTCTTTTGCGGGTAGTGGAAATTAAAGTGCCAGATTTCAAGTAAGGCTTTCCATACGGGGGTGACACATATTTGACGCAACAGGGAAACATTTTCAGAAGAGGAGCTGTTACCCTTAGCCGTGCAGCATGGAGTGTCCCCCCTTGGCACTAAGCATACTGGCACAGGAGTGCCGTAATTTCTCTGGAGGGTGGGTAGTCGTATGAGATACGTTTAATTCCGTGGCGCTTTGGATACGCACTGCCAGTAACTTGGGTGGGTTCGAAAGCAGCGTGACATAGGTTAGGTTAGTCCAAGTGGAGATTAGGTCAAATTAGGTCAAAAAATTGGATTAGAAAGGGCTGTTCGAGGTTGAGTGTTCGTGTGGGTTCCATGGTGTTGTTTATTAGTAAAGGTACACTGCACAGTTATAACCCTAACCTACTCTAACCTAACCACCCTACTTGAGCCTAAGTTCACTAGACGACCTAAGCGAACACACCTAACTTATGTTGTACATTGTCCATTTTAGCGCCTGCATTTAACCAATCTCAACGACACCCATTCTTCCTTGAGAAATAAGGCACACCCTGTCGCCGTATGCTGGTGCCAAAGGGGGGACACTATTGCACGGCTAAGGGTACAGCTGTTTTCTGAAAATCGTTCCCTGTTGCCGTGCAATTGTGTCCCCCCGTATAAATGACAACCCAATTAAAGTGCCAGATTTCAATAAGGCTTTCCATGCAGGTGTCAGATTTTGACTTCGCTTTTCAAAGAGGATCTTTAATTTCTGCAGCATGGAGTTTTATTAAGATCTGGACGAGTCGTAATTTTTACATGTATGAGTGCGTTAATTCCGTGGCCGCTATACGCACTGCCAGAAATGGGTGGGGAAAGCAGCCGTGACATGGACTTATCCAAGTGGAGATTTCAAATTGTCAAAAAATGCTAGAAAGGGCTGTTCTGTTGAGTGTTATGTGTGTGTGCCTGGTGTTGTTTATAAAAAAGGTCTTACGTTATAAAAAAAAAAGGTTTGAGCCAAGTTCACAGAGATGCCAACCCACTTTTAGTGTTGTTACATTGTATTTTATGCTATTTGACTTATCACCCCATTCTTCCTTGGAAATGTGGAGATGTCGTCGACATTGGAAAATATATTCCACCTCACCAGCAAAAGCGTGCCAATTGTCATTAGGTTGGAATCAATTAATGTTGGGTGAAAGTCCAGCACTCATGAGTACAGCCAAAGAAACAATAATGAATCCCTAATAGAGTTAAATGGGCTGCCAGATTTTTTCAGGTGTTCTTGGAAAAGTATTCGAACTCAATGATTGACATTTAGATCATCAAGCAACACGTCAGAGACCACTTTAATCCGTTCTGAACGATGCTGAATTGTGGCTTCACGAACGGCTACCAACATCAGGTTTTGGAAAATTAGGTCTATCTTCGGGTATTCTCGACACCATTCTCCAGGAGAAAAGATACACCGGGAAGGCACAAGCCTTTATAATTTCCCTCTAAATTCCAGCTGAGATCAAGACAAAACATTGGCATTCTTCTTAAAGAACGCAACCAGCATAGCATGAAAGCAAGTTGAAGTGAATTTTGCATATGGATTTAGGGGGCCATCTCTGTTTGGGAGTCATTTGTTGTTTCCGTGACTGGATATTTCCTCTTTTTTGGCATTGATGTGGTTTTGGCCGGCCATTTTAAATGGCTCATTAGCAGGTGCGGAAATTTGAGAACGCAAAATGCGTGCCTTTATGACACTTTTTTTTTTTTATGGAAAAATTCCGACGGGGCCATCTTACTCGAAGCAGGGGTTGATGTAGTTTCATGCCTTAAACGAATGCCATGCGATTTGCGGCACGCTTGTTCCTTGAGTTTTGGTGGACGCATTCTGGGGATGCCATTTTGCAAAATGAAATTTCCCTTTCCTTGAACTGTGCCCCATCTAGGATGATGCCCTGTGCATCGTGCTGGCATGGTGTGCCATTTTTGGGTGATAATTTCCTAGATAGAGGAATAAGCGGGAGTAAGTTCTGTGGACCAGCTCCTGAACCTGCTGGATGTCAACATGCTGGACTTCTTTTTTTTTTGGGCTGTCCCAAAAGCAGCAATACGATGCTGGACTGCCTTTCCTCCGACGAGTGGGAAAACCCCAGACATGACTGTCGACTGTCTGTTCTGTGACTCCTCCAACACCCTGTATAGTGGCGGCGGAAAAAGATTACGCATACACGTGTTTTTCCCATTTGATTATTGCCTTCCAAACTTTTTTTTCTTTTAACTCTTATGCAGTTGGTAGAAATTAAAGCGCCAAATTGCAACGAAGCTTTCAAGAGGTGTCAGATTTTGACATTAGTGATGAAAGAGTATCATTTATTTCTACAGCATGGAGTTTTTGCTAAAATCTCAAGAATGGAAATTTTTCACATGTTTGGGTAATCTTTTTCCGCCACCAGTATACATTTCTGACATTTTTGTAAATCCCGCTGTTGGGCGACTGTAATCTTCAAAGACGGAAAATTTCCTGGCCAATGATCTGAACTGGGACTGTTCCTGTACGTAATGTGTTCTTGTGTAGTATTATACCATTGTTGTATTTATTTGTTGTTTCTGTCCTGTACGTAGCATGTTTTCGGGAAGAAAATGTACAGGAAGTAACTGTGAAATTGGGTGCGATGTGGACGATATGGGAAACCGTGAATGCAAGCACTTTCGATTGCATTCCGCTTGGCTTTGCACATGCTGACAAGGTGCTCATTCTTGACAGCCATTCACCGGAAAAACACGAAAGACACACATTTCGAAGGAAACCAGAAGAATAAAACCAGATTCCGGCAGCAAAAGTGAATTGCAGCGGAATCCCGTCCTGTTAGCTTGTCTTTCTTTTGCGAATAAAATCCCTTCCCATTGCTATTGGCACTTGCTGCTCTTTTGTGGTTCGCTGCGATGAGCTGGAATCCAATCAGTAGTTTAAAACCGCTTCACATTTTATTCCATATTGTGTTGAGCTCAATTTCAAAGTTACTACCTGTACATAACTGTATTTATTTGTTATTTCAGCCAATTGTTGCATTTAAATTGTAAGTTTTGTACGATAGGGCTTCTTGTGTTCTGTTTGTTTTGCAGTGTGCTGAAAAAATAATGCTGGTTTTGCTTGTTTGGATGTCACGGAAATTGGATCAGGGGGGAGCAATATCACAATTTTATTTATTTTATTCAGATTTTTATTTATTTAATTTTATTTAGATTATTTTGCCAGTTGACACCAACAGCCGTATTTCCCATTGCAACTCTCCCTCAGGTTCAACTCAATAGAGCCAATTCAACAGACGGATGCATCTTTCAATGCAACAATGGAAAAGGAATAAGCGTTGTTGTGCATATAGAAATGAAATTTTCCAAACACAAATCTTTTCACTGAATTGGTTATTGAGTGGCACCTGAGGGTGAGTTGCAATGGGGAATACGGCTGCAAGAGACACAGAAAAATTTCACTCTCGGAGTGTCAGGTGCTAATTAGAGTCATCACTATCTGCCGGAAGGACTTCGTGGATGCACAATATCTCCACAGAAGGCTGTTTTGCCTGCAGGCCAGTCTTTTTTTCATGTTTCATTTGGCTCGTGTCCAAACCAAAATCACATGTCCAAGTATTACCATTGGGGTGGGTTTGAGGGTGAGACCCTCTCTGGCTGCAAAGGCCAGGGGACTCGCTGGCAACTATGGCCAGGCTCTCAGGAGATCTCCCCCGGCCACAAAGGCCGGAGGGTGCTGGCAGCAAAAGCCGGTATGTAGGATGACGCCACACCAGCCGCAGAGGCTAGGGGACTCTCTGACTGATGCGACAGGGCTGTAGGATGACCCCTCAGCCGCAAAGGCCAAGGGAATCTCTGGCTGCTAAAACACGGCTGTAGGATAACCCCCCAGCTGCGAAGGCAAGAACACTGGCTGTTAAGACCATGTTGTCAAATGATCCCCCATCCACAAAAGCCAAGGGACCCTTGGATTCTGTGACCTGCACACCCTCTAGGCATGGCGGTTTCTTTGGATATCCACAGAATAACCAGATATTCCTGCACAAAATAGCCACTATTTTTTGCTGTTGTTTTTCCGCAAAATTGGGGCGAGGCACAAGGTAAGGCTGGGCACTCAGAAGGCGCCCAGTAATTGGGATCTGAGGCGGAGCCCCAGCGGGATTTCATGGGGCAGATCTCCTGGTAGTGGGGCTGAGAAAATTTTGAAGTTTAGGGTAAAAATTGGCGCAATACCCGGTTTTGGAGGCAATTTTTCCCACAAGGGCGAACCAAAAGCACTTACCAACTGGAAGGATTTTGAAGGGAGAGGAAAAGCCGAAATTACAAAAAAAAAAGTTTGAGGGCCGCCTGGGGCCTTCATTGGCTGGGGTCACCTGGACCCAGGTCCAGTTGGTCCATTGGGAAATCCGGCACTGAAATCAAGTATGTCGTCAACATCCTGATTTCCACGAACTTCGGAAGGAAGAGCTTGGACTGCAGTTAAGTTTGGACCCCTAATGGGTATTACTCTTGTTCCGACTTTCTCTCCGTGTGATTATTTTTTCAGCACATTGTACTTTTTCCACTGCACTTTCTGCACAAATCCTCATTCGCCTGAACTTAATTTTTAGAACAAGTGCCTTGATGTTCCAAAGTAAAAAGTTGTTTGATGTTGTTGCGTTGGTGTTTCTTTTTTTGTTTTCTGGTCATTCCTTTGTTTTTTCTCTCTCTCTCTGATTTCTTTCTGAGATACAAGGTGCAAGAGCACACTGCTCTTAGCAGACACCCTGTCCTGTTGCGTTTTTTCACTTCATGGGTACTGTGTCGCCTCCCCCTGAAAAGTGCAGGGAGCTCGTAAAATTTGCCGTGAATTGGACGGTTTGCTTCTTAGAATTTGCTATTTTTACAAGGCATTGACCTGCTGATCTGTTCAGTCAGCTAAGTGCCAAATTGAGGACCATGGAACCTGGCAGTGGTCGCTGTGGCAGCCAGGTAAAGCTCAGCCGGGCCGGTCACAAAAACTGGAGCCAAAGGGAAAACAACCCAAAAGAGGTGAAGCAATACTGCCTTTACAAAAACGTGTCGCAACAAATCGTCTCTGCGATGAAGGGCTTGCGACGAACCATCTCTACGATAAAATTTGTGATGAACAGTCTCTGCAATGAAAGGTCTCGTTACAAACCGTCTCTGCAATGAAAGGGCTCCAAGTGAACCCTCTCAATGATGAAAGGTCTCATGACCAACCGTCTATGCGATGAAAGGGCTCATGACGTACCGTTTGGTAAGAAAGGGCTCATGGCGGCATGAATTCAAGGCATCTCTGCGATGAAGGGTCTCGTGATGAACCATCTCAGCGGTTAAATGTCTTGTGGGTACCGTCACTGCGATGGAAGGTCTCGTAACCCTGCGATGAAAGGGCTCGTGACGCACCGTTTCTGGAGTGAAAGGGCTCGTGAGGGACAAACCTTCCCTGCGATGAAAGATCTCTTGTCGAAACGTCTCGTGACGAACTATCTCTGCGATGAAAGATCTCGTGACGAACCGTCTCTGCGACGAAAGGTCCCGAGACGAACCATCTCTGCGATGAAATATCTCGTGACGAACCTTCCCTGCGATGAAAGGTCTCTTGACGAACCATCTCTGCTGCGAAAGGTCTCGTGACTAAGTGTCTCTGCGATGAAAGGGCTCATGTCGCAACATCTGGATGAAACGTCCACAAACCATCAATGATCTGTGACATTTGATCCCAAAAATTGTGGATTTTTTCTGAACATCACGACATCTTGTGGATGTTGATGTTTTCTGAGATATCCTCGCTAAAAACAGGCTATGATTTAGCCATTTTTTTCTGTTCCTTGTTCCCAGTTTGGAAAGAGTACTCCAAGGGTGCCTTTTACATGCTGAGGGGCTGCTCAAGGGACTTGCTGTCTGAGTCTTATCACCTGCTCAGATCACTTAAGTGGGGAACAATTTCAAGTCCAGATTAATTTTATCCAAGATGCAAATTTTTCCCTTCACCTCACTGTTTTCACATGCAAAGTAGCCAAGACTTGAACTTGCCCACGGTTCGGGGTGCATAAGATGGTGCTGATAAACGCTTGAGGAAACGTGTCATTTGGTCAGAATATTTACCTTTTTGGAATTGGTTTGAATCATCCTGCATGGTTGCTACCAACCTGGAAAACCCAGTGATTTTGGAAAAAAAACCCTGGAAAACTGAAAATTTCCTGAAAAACCAGCCAAAAATGGAAAACAGAATTTCATGACATTTTTTTGGTTTACATTTTTTTAAATTCCAACGATGACACTTGAAGAACATTCTTGTCTTGCAATTTTTGTCTGCACCCTCCCATTTTTGTCTTGTCCTCGGATAAAACCCTAGAATAAAGCCCTGGAAAAAACTGAGAATCTTTCTGGAAAACCTGGAAAACTCAGGGAATTCCGATTTTTCAAAACAGCAGCAACCATGTTAATGTTTTTTGCTGTCCTCCACCGTTACATCTGTGTCTGTCTTCTTGCAAGTTTGTGTTGATTCAGACCAGAAGTAAAGACTTAGTTTCAAAAACTGGTTGATCTGGCCGAATTGTTGCAATATTTTTTTTATTCTTTTTGAGGCATTTCAAGGCAGGGCTTCAATTGTGCCAGCTCTAAGCCAGCCGACCGTGGACGCCTTTTGCTGCCCTTTTTCGCCTGGGACGTGGAAGCCCTGGCAATAAACTCCTCCATGTCCTCCTGTCCTGGAATCTTTGTCGTTTCGAAAACCGAATGGGATCAAGCGGCGGAGAGATCATGACGGGGGTAACGCTAACTCCGTGCTGCGAGGTAAATTTTTGCCATTTACTTCAATGCTAAAAATTTACCTCGCAGCTCGGAGTTAGCGCTAACCCCGTGATGATCTCTCCGCCGAAGCGCTCTTTTCAAACCTTTCCAACACCATTTTCAACATTTTTGGAGGCCGGCCGATTTATTTTTACGATTTCAGCACTGTTTCAAAGCCGCCTTCGCTGTTTTTGATTCGTCATTGTTTATTCAAAATCATGCTTTGACTGAAGTCATAAGTCATTGCTTCACTAGTGCAAAAGTGAAAATCCATTTTCGCCTGTTCGAAATTGAGATCTGAAAATCTATTGTTGTTATCGTTTAACAATAGTTCTAAATACTTCTGTGCAGAATCAAGTGTGTTCTTTGCTCACTTCGTTGTTTGGTGATTTTTGACAATGTGGGCTCCTTCCGCATTGATTCGCATCGTTTTACAAGAATTCTGCTAATCCGTAAACAGGTTTACAGGATGATTTAGAAGTGGTGCTTCAAAACACACCACTTCCTTTGGTTCTACCTCAGTTTTGAGAGACTGCCCTTCACTTAGTTTACAAAAAAAAAAAAGGAGAAACCGTAGGATGGCCAGTGGGTGAAGAAAATTTGATGTAGTTCTTCAACACTACTTCGGGCCAGGTACTCGGGCTCAATTGGCATGGTTGCTACCAACCTGGAATACTCAGGGAATTTTTTTCGCACCCTGGAAAACTCAGGGATTTTTGGAAAAAACCCTGGAAAACTGAAAATTTCCAGAAAAACCAGCCAAAAAGTGGAAAACAGAATTTCATAACATTTTTTAGTTTACATTTTTTTTACATTTCCAATGATGATACCTGAAGAACATTCTTGTCTTGCAATTTTTGTCTGCACCCTCCCATTTTTGTCTTGTCCTCAGATAAAACCCTGGAAAAAACTGAGAATCCTTCTGGAAAACCTGGAAAACTCGGGAAATTCCGATTTTTCAAAACAGCAGCAACCATGATTGGTCTCTTTGTTGTTCACCAGAAATCAATTTTGGGAATATCAGACGGTGAACGCGAATTTAACACAGAAATCTCTCCAAACTTGTATCAGATCTCTCACCATTGATGTCGATGCCACTCCCCATATTCCTGACACACCAAACAACACCCTTCACGCTCAAATCCCCAGCGCCTGTTTTCTCTGATTTTTTTTTTCCCAGTTCCTGAGTGCACTAACCCTAAGCTTGAAAAAAGTCAGTTCCGTTTTCAGATGCACCTTTATCAACGATGGAAAAGGAATACCGTTGTGCATAGAAATCAAATTTTACAACAGATATCCATCCACAAAATTTTTATGGAGAAATCTGCTGGAAAATTTGATTTCTGTGCGCACAACGGCATTCCTTTTCCATCGTTGAGAAAGGTGCATCTGAATGTGGAATTGACTTTTTTCAAGCTTAGGGTTAGAGTTAGGGTCAGTGGCTTTGGTGCATACGACCGAATGCCTTGGCTTCCGGTCACACTCTGCTTCAAATGATATTCTCTCAGGAACTGGGGAAAAATCGGACAAAACAGCCGCTGGGAGTGGCAGAATCGCTTCCAACAATCACCTTTTTGCTGGCGGACGAATAAAACCATACCACCGCCCTTTCTCAAACACAGTAAAAACACACATTTTTAGGTCAATTCAAGAGCAAATTTACAAATGCATCCAAAATCCACATGGCTGTACCATTTCTGTGTAATTTGACCCAGCGGACAACGCAATGATCATTAGTGATGAATGACGAAAAAATCAAGACTGGTACTCCAAGGGGGATCACATTGTAATCAGGCTCACTTGATAAAAACAGTCCTCGAAATAATCTCTAAATAATTCAAAATGATTATGTAATTCAATTTGATCTTATCTTAAAGTAGTTCCACTAAATGAGACCTTTGCCGGCACATTTGGGGCTTTTGTGGCGACACAGAAATTGGGGAAGGGGGGGTCGGAGTACTTTTTTGCCACTGGTATAGGGTTCCACAGCAAGTGGCAAAAAAGTGACATCAGGAATCACATCAAAAGTCAGGGAATTGCTGAAAAATATGCTAAAAAGTAAGGGATCATAAGGATCACTGAGCCTTAAAAGGGGCAACGACGTAAAAGGTCTAGCAACCGTCCGTTGCGGGTTTGCGGCGGTGAGGAGGGGCAACAATGCAAAATTGCTCTCAAAATTGCCGCAAACCTCTGCCCGTGGCAGAGATTTGCGGCGGTTTTCAATTCAATTTCTTTTATTCTTCGGAGTTGCCTCCTATTGAATATAGCACACCATTTACAAGTAGGAAATATTCGTACAATTGTGCAATAATTATGCCAGAGAGAAAACAAGCAAATTGCAACAAGATGGGAAGAAAATACAATGCAAGATGCAAGAAGGAAAAAAAAAAGTAGGCATGCAATTATGCAAGCTGAAAAAGAAAACACGTGAATTGTACTGTAAAGTTCACCACACATGATAGGCCCATAATGGAATAAAGCCTGCCCAACGATCTTGGCCAATAGATGAAGGACCAGTTGCCCTTTGATCGAATTTGCAATGCTGAATTTGCAATGCTCCTTTGCAGTGATTGCACATTTAGCAGCAGCAAGACAAATATTGCACACCTGTGGTGAATGTGTCCCAGTCACGCACGCTGGTCACAAAAAAAAAAGCAATCTTGTGCGCATCATTTGGCTGGTTTGTTTGCGAATTCTTGTTCCCATAACACGCGTACAACGGTTTCTAACAAAATAATATTCGTTAAAATAACTTTTGTTAGTTAGTTATTTTAACGTTTATTAGTTATTAGTTATTTTAACGAATATTATTTTGTTAGAAACCAACCACAGAGAAAAGGATCACTCGCACATTTAGGAGGAGAATTCAATGAATGCCGATCCATGGCCAATTGGGCATCGTAATCCAGAATAGGCCTCCATTACATCACACTAACGTACATGAGTACGCACGTGCACTTAAAATTGAATGTAAGTTAAAATTGAGTGCAAGGAATTTTTGTACATCCATTCAAATCAATTAAGCAATCTTCGATTTATACTTACAGCACGTTCTACATATACGGGGTACATTCGGAGAGTTTTCATATTTTATCGCATTTCTGGAATTCCCTTGGGCATAAATAGAATCATTCTCCAATATTTTTCTTCGAAGCAATGAACTATTTTGTTTTTGCATTTCATCATATTCTCAGACTCAGCAATAGCAGCTGCTTGAAAATCCCTTAGCAAAAGTACGGTAGAGGTAAATGCAGTTGGATGGGTTCATTTTGTGTTGCGAATAATCCCAATCGAGAAAAATGCGAACATCCCATGCTACTCGGTGACCTGATGCACATTGCAATTCACCACATGCACAAAATGATTTCTCCTTGCCACTGGAATTCGAGCATCACTCTCTTGAAGGATCCTAACATTCTATCACAGTTAGCAAAACAATGTTTATAAAGCAATGTTTCTAAGGTCACAATGAGGATGTCAATGCTGGGAAGAAGAGATTTTGCTTTTATACGCACGTTTCATATACCCAATCATATGGAGGAATCCGAATGCACTCCATTGATCCAGAAATGACAACAATTAATGGGATACAAAAATGAAAAGTCCTATAGGTGCATTTGTACACAAATTTATGAGGACGAAAAACACGTAATACTAAGTGTCGGCCAGTCTGTTTAGATTTTCAAAACGCCTTTGCAGGATGGGGATACTCAGCGGCAAGTCAAAAATTCCTGCCGGTAAAGAGTTCCACTCCGTGATAGTCCTGCCAATGAATGAGAACTTGCCAAGATCCTTTTTGAAAGTTAAGGAGGTGCAACGACGCAAACAGTCCGGTTAAGGAGGTGCAACGACGCAAACAGTCTGGCACCCGTTCGTTGCGGGTTTGTGTTGATGAGGAGGTGTCCGACATCTGCCCGTTGCAGGTTTGCAGCGGTGATGAGGGGCAACAACGCAAATGGTCTGACATCTGCCCGTTGCGGGTTTGTGGTGGTGAAGGGGGCAACAACGCAAAAGGTCTGACATATTCCCGTTGCAGGTTTGCGGCGGTGATGAGGGGCAACAACGCAAAAGGTCTGACATCTGCCCTTTGTGGTGGTGAAGAGGGGCAACAACGCAAAAGGTCTGACATCTTCCCGTTGCAGGTTTTCAGCGGTGGGGAGGGGCAACAACGCGAAAGGTCTCACATCTGCCCGTTGCAGGTTTGCGCGATGGGGAAGGGCATCAACGCAAAAGGTCTGACATCTGTCCGTTGCAGGTTTGCAGCGGTGAAGGGGGCAAAAGGTCTGGCATCCTTCCATTGCGGGTTTGCGGCGGTGGGGAGGGACAACAACGCAAAAGGTCTGACATCTGCCGTTACAGGTTTGCGGCGGTGAGTCGGGGCAACAACGCCAAAGGTCTGGCATCTGCCCGTTGCAGGTTTGCGGCGGTGAAGAAGGCAAACGGTCTGGCATCCTTCCGTTGCGGGTTTGCGGCGGTGGGGAGGGGCAACAACGCAAAAGGTCTGACATCTGTCCGTTGCAGGTTTGCAGCGGTGAAGAAGGCAAACGGTCTGGAATCCTTCCATTGCGGGTTTGCGGCGGTGGGGAGGGGCAACAACGCAAAAGGTCTGACATCTGCCGTTACAGGTTTGCGGCGATGGGGAGGGGCAACAACACATAAGACCTGACATCTGCCCGTTGCGGGTTTGCAGCGGTGAAGGGGGCAAAAGGTCTGACATCTGCTCGTTGCAGGTTTTCGGCGGTGAAGATGGCAGAAGGTCTGGCATCCGTCCGTTGAGGGTTTGCTGCGCTGAAGATGGACAACGCAAAATGTCTTTTCTTTGCGGTGGGTTTTTACTCGATTCATTAGGTATTTCACCAAATGCCCAATGAACTCGATTCATTAGGTATTTGGTGGGGACGCAGACGCGCCAATATCATATGTACGGCATTTGTGCACACAATACTTACGTGAAACAGCATAAACATCTCAGAACTTTTGGAAGGTAGTTCTTCCTTTTGGCCGGACGTCAAAGGTCGAACCAGGCTCAACTTTGACGTCCGGCCAAAAGGAAGAACTACCTTCAAAGGTTCTGATGTCCAACGCTTGACCACGTCATTGGCCAGTTACCTGAGAAGGGGTTCTTGGTCATCCTTTGTGGGTACGTGACATCCCATGTGCATCACCTAACGAACCAATTGAAGAAGTCAAAAGGAGTTGGAAACATCATGGCTGGCTGCAAGATGTACCATTGAGCATAAACATCTATTGAAATTAGATGGCCCCTGTAAGCCAGCTTTTTCTGTTTTCCGATACCACTTCTTGCCGTTTCAGTCCCATCTTGTGTCCATGTTGACATTCCGAGAGCTGTCGATTTCTCTGATTTTGGCCAATTTCCAACTCCTGGCCTTGTTCAAAATGTGAGTTCATTCAAGGAGTGTTATCGGACCACAGCAAAAGCCCGGACCCGGAGTTATTGGATGGAATTTTCCACGTAAAGTGGGTAGTTCCAAAACCTGACAAAATTGATTTGTGCTGGTGAAGATGGGCACCGTTATTTGCAAGCAAATAACGGTGATAACTTTCTTGGGCAAGCTATCGGTGATTGGAATTCCCTCTCAGACAAGATCCTTCAGCCTCCAGCAGTATCAGTGCCTATTCTCCGGCGCAGGCTATCAGTGCTTTTGAGACTTTCATAGTTCTCGGATGGGACTCGGTGGGCCCTTTGTTAAATCTGCGAAGGCGTTGCTGTGACTTTATTCCTGATGGAATCGCTTAATTAATTTCTGCTGATTGTATTTCATTGTTTTATTTTGTGACAATAAGGTTGAAGTAACTTTTTGTGATCGAATAACGTGTCATCATACTTTGTGACGTATGATAGGGGGAGATCCCCTGAAATACAGTAATTCATTCATTTGCAGGTAAAAATCCCTGCTGCATACGATCGCAATTGCGGAGGTGATTTGGGATGAGGCTGGCTGCGGTGATGTTCGACGAATTTTGACTGACCCTGTAGGTATAGGTATGCAAAGGACGAACAGCTTCATCAGAAACAAAAGGTCGCACTCGGACCAGTCGCTGCTGAATCCCTATGTCTCATCATCTCTCGCCACTTCCGCATTGCCTTCTTTTGTGGCCTGGACTTTTTTATGTTCTTTTTATGCGTTTTTCTGCAAAGAGGACATGGACGCTGCTTGGAAAGAGACCCAACAAGTTCGCTCGGTGATCCCCA
>JASGXE010010992.1:0-14580 GCA_030068105.1 Sinentomon sp. SZTP_YWyxl | reverse complement strand
GCACAGGCCAAGGGGGGTTGATTCAATGACAGAAAAACGCAGCCAACCTGGCTTGATGAAAGCTAAACTTATTGCCGTAATGCCGTGTATATTGGAGCTCGGACTCCAATATTGTCGGCTTTGCGTTGCGGCGGCCCGCGAAGAAAGTTATAAATGTTCCATTATCTGCTAGGTATGTGTCTAATGTGGAATCGATATCAAAAGAAGTTGAAAGAAGAAGAAAAGACAACTGAAATACTGCTCGTTCACTGCAATGCGATGAATAATGAAAGCAAATTTAAATATTAAACGAGTTTCGACGAATTTTAGCTCTCGAGCCGTTGCCATTTCATCAGAAAAGTACATTCTTTTGCCTCGCTCCTGCCGCCTCAACTAAACTGAAAGTCGTTAGTTTCATTTCAGCAAAGAGAGAGACAGATGGGTCCACGCCCACAAGGCAATCTAACTCGTCATCAAGCTGCGTATTTCTTGACGTTTAGGACAATGTTCTTTTGTGGTCGGTCGTTGTGGAATGGAAGGGACCAGTCACGAACATGGAAGTATATGGGCCCTGCTGTTTTAGTTTAACTTCCTTATGACTCTATTTTTGGGAAAAGTTCACTCCAAACACGAAGTTCAGTTTGGAACACTATATTTTAACATAGGCTGTGTTACCTAACATAGGAAGTGTTCTTTTAAGAACATCAATGGAACACTTGGTCTGTTATTGGAACACACTGCTGGGTGTTCCATTTCCAGCGATTTGGAACACTTAAATTCTAATTCCAAGTGTTCCAAATCGCTCGTGTTCCTCCAAATCTGATACAGGAATGCCACAGATTTGGAACACTCAGTGTGTTCCAAGAACGCATCAAGTGCTCCATAAATGTTCTAAAAAGAACACTTCCCTAAATCCATGTTAAAATACAGTGTTTCAAACTGAACTTCGTGTTTAGAGTGTAGTTGACAACAGTTAATTAGAGATAACATTCACGTTCTGAGACATTGTTGCAACCTGAACTGAAAACGCATTTCCCCTTTGCAGGAAATCATAATGATTGCAGCACTGCGTATTGTGTTGCAGTGTCTTCAGGGGCAGAAATGTTTCGTCGAGGGAAAGGCTCGCCGTGAAACACTCCATGCAGAACTGCTTACTGTGTTGCAGTCTTTCCAGGGGCAAACATGTTTTTGAGTTTTGTGTTTCTTGCAGACTTCCGAGCTGTTCGAGAGCATCTTGCAAGGCAGAAACCATGCTCCGTTGGTCTTTCGAGTTTTCCGAAAGCACAGCATGGGTTTCAGGGGAAATACAGCAGATTGCTCGCGGTCGGAGTCGAAGAAAAATAACGGTTCCCTGAAGTCGCATCAGAACGACCAGGCTTTTTAGTGCGACAAAAAACCTGTGTCAGAATAGACATATTTTTGTATCAGACTTATTCAGATCGTCTGCCCAAAACAAATTTGCAGTCGCAACAATGGGCAATGGTCAATGCTCTAATGTTCTCCACAAACATTCTCAACAATGTTTGCACATTGTTGCAAGTGAAAATCTGTTTTGGACAAACGCAGCATATACTTGTGTCCCAGAAAAATGCTGGATTATCTTGACTGGAATAAGCTACCCACTGCGTCTCCCTATGTGCGCAACGCTAAGTCGAGCAGGCCGTCAAAATAACAACTTGCATCACCTGTTCATTGTCTTATGTGTTCATTTCTTCTTTTTTTTTTGTTTTATTTTTTACAATTGTTTATAATTTGCCAACGTTGTCTCACTATACCTGTACACAGCCGCTTTATCCCTGAAAATTTGCAAATTAACCGCAAATAAAGGATTATTTGAATTTGAATTTGAATCTTCTCGCATATGTGGTTAAAATCTCGAAAATCCGGGCTGCTTCTGCGCCACAAGCGAGATTTAAGCAAGCTATTGACCAAATGGGGCACAAACCGCTGCCCATGCCAACAGGGTGTTCAAAATGTTTACGGACATGATCCTTATGTCCACACGAATCAAAAAACATTCACAGATATCATTTTTGTTCCGACATGCACCGGTCCCCCATTTCCACAGATGTTGAACAAATCAAACAACATGCAACGATTTGGACCGAAGTTTAAAAAGAATTCTGCACAAATTTAGTATGTTTACTCGTAAATTTTTGAAAGTTAAAAGAAGACCAGTTTTGGTTTTTTAGACCTCGTAATTGTTTTAATTAATTTTAAACTCTGATAAAAATATAACAACGATAGCAAATGCATGAGTTGTGTATCTGTTCTGTATGCAAAAACAGCTAAAGTAACAGTATCTGATACAGACCCCTGCAGTACTACAGTGTGAACAGCAGAGCCTGAAATTTCATTTCAGCCTTTACCTTTGTCAAACCCCATGATTGACTCTTTGAAACCATGAAAATGGGCGGGCATGCTGATTACCGTTAATTTTGTTGGCTTTTGTGCGTTAGATGTGAGAACCAGCGTGTAAAGCGTGAGCCTTTTGTTGCCATGATGAACTCAATGGGGGGAAATCAGAAAAGTACTGTGACACTGTTGAATGACTCGGCTAATAAACAACGGCCATGCAAATGAAACAAAAGAAAACCAGAGAGAGAAAACAACTGGGCCAAACTACTGAAACAACAGGTATATACAACTAATTTTCTATTGCGAGATCATATTTTTACTAATGACAATAAAAAAGGAAAATCATGACGCGCAAGGACGTCCTCCAGCAATGAGGCATGTATTGATCAGTCAGAAGTTTTTGAAATCAATATGGCGATCATTTCGGCGATGTCACTTTTTGTTTCGTTATTTTTTAATATAGCTAATTTAAGCAGTAATATGACAACAAGCAAAGATTAGGCGGTGAGGGTAGATGGATTAAGCGTCTTAATCCTTCTACCCTCACGGCCTAATCTTTGTTGTTGTCATGTTTTTACTGCTTGTTGTCCTGTCAGCGCCTAAAAGTTTTGGTCCTACATTTGCTTGTGTTTCAGTTCAGAAATTGGCATCTCCAAAGAAAACCGGCAGGTTTCCGGAAGTGGTACCAAAAATCTTGCATGTTGACGAACTTATCGCTGTTAAAAAACTCATCGTACTTTTGAAAAATCACGCATTTCACGAAACCACAAGCAGCAATTCCCAAAGCGGGTAAATCCAATTTGAGATAAATAATTCTTCGAGTAACAAAATTCTGTAAACGGCAAACAACCGTGTAACCCAACCAGCAGACACTTTATTTCCGGCTCGTAATCTGTGGTTTATCGACAACTTATCGAAAGAAAACGGAAGCGGTGATTGGACCCCCCGTTAACGAGGAACTGACCATAGCCGTCTGCCCCAGAAACATCAAACAACGAGACGAACCATCTGATTTGGCCCCTCCACTTTTTTTCGTATAACGGGCTCAACGGTGTCATCTTGTTGTGAAGCCACCAAATAGAAAGGGAACGTCGGCAAAGATGAACTGCTCCACTCAGTTTTAAGTTGGCAAAAATCACGGTTCTCTGCACAGTTTGAGGTCATGTATCCTCAAATTCAGTCGTAAGGCACATGTTATCTGTACATTTTCGAGTCATCAGTTTCTTCATATGTTGGCTTGACATGACAAAAGCTAAGCGGAAATACGGCAACCTGCTGAATTTGGGCCCAAAAGAGCAGAAACAAGATGGAAAATTTCCGTTTTTTGTGTTGCTGGAACGGAAGCAACAATAGCTATAGACGGACGTGACAGCGATTGCTTTGTCACTGCTCTTAAATTTTGTCAGAAGAGTCAAATTGCGATTTTCAAGTCAAGAAAACTGAAAAGGCGTCGCAGATCAGTGGTTGAGGCACTGGCTTCCCGTGATAGATTTTGCATCAGGCGTGTCGCAGGTTCGAGTCCCAGCGCTCGGTATTTTTCTGAAATATCCGTGGTGCTGGCCATCTATTGGTGAAGGAACCAACTTAAAATTCAATTTGGACACCGCCCAAAATGGCAAATGGTTCATCTCGTTATAAAACTCTCTGGTCTGTCCACAGGAATCACTCTAGCAGTGAGAACGAAGGAGTACTAGTCATTCCCATTTTAGACGCATTGCACTGCGCTGACCAAAAGTTTGCGAAACTATATACGAACAACATCCAATGTCAGACAAGAAAATAAAATCAAAGGCAACGACAAAGGATTGAAAGATAAACCCTGATCTACAACGTATAGAATAAGATGCTGATGGCAGTTACCATCTTTGAGGTCGAGGTGCAGAGGTCACCAGGTGCAAGAAGTGCAAGGCAGTGTCACTGAACGGTCTTTTTTTGACCGAATAACCAGCCGACTGGTGGGATTTTAATGTTCAAAATAAAGGCAAACAATTACTTGATTCCCTTATGGTGTACTGCCGTCGTTTAGTGTACAGGCTTTCTCTGTCTCACAGCCTTGCTTTCCCATAAGATATTTTTGTTAAATATGCATATCAATTTTGTTGGGCTGAATTGACGAGCGAAGATGCATGTTTCTGATGCCTGCGCGTATTGTTCGAATTTTAAAATCAAAATTTGACTCAGAATTAAAACAATTACAAAAATAATCTTCAAAAATAATCAATGTTTATGAGCTCTGCCAATGGTCGAATATTTGCAAATCCCTGGATCTTTTACAATCTCTACCCATAAGCCATTCAAACGCCACCATGGAAAACATTTCCGTCAGATCAGTTCACAGTTGGACATGAATGGGTTGGCAAAACAATTCGAGATCTATCTTTGAATACTCATTCTTGGTACCTGCTATACTTGTCAGTGATCCGTCATATGTTTTGGATCAATCCAGTAATATTGATACTAGGAAAACAATAGTTATATTGTCATTGCCAAGAAATGCCATAATTGGTGACGTCAGAAAAAGCAAATCAAAATTGCTGCAACAGGAACATCAATGACGGTCGTGGTCTCGCTTTATGGTCTCTCTTGTTTGTCGGCATGATGATTCGAGGATCTGTGTCATCGCATTTCATCAAATGACTAAAAGATCACCGAAATCACTCGAAAAATGAGCGGGGAAAAGGAAAATCGGGAATTCCTGTTTCGCCTGAACCAAAGTGTAAGGCGTAGGAGGGTAAAGACGTAACGGGAAAAGGCGAAACAGGCAATCCAGGGTGCCATCAGGCGCTCATAATTTATAGCAATAAACTCAAAATAGCGAATGTACTTCCACTCGAAATCTGTATTGATTTTCATGTAAGAAACTCTTTTTGCGAAGGTTTTTGTGGAAATGCACTTTTGCAGACGTGATGTTTCTCGTAACGTTTTCTCACCATTCACGTTCAGAATGAATAGTTATTTGTTTCGACTCTAAAATTTTCAATCATCCGACAATTTGAATTGATTTAGGTTTGGTGCTGCACGGGAGTGGCTGGTTTCAATTTCAGGGATGCATAAGGAAGCTATTTGACTCGCGGGCCTAATTTTGCGGGCTGCTCGATCATTTCAAAATAGTTCTGCTTGCACTTGCCCAGTAAATATTTTGTGATTTCATTCAAACTTGTTACATTTTGATGTTTGCTGTGTTTCAGCTTTCCTCTTCAAAGCACTTTGCATTTCAAAAAGGGGTGCGTTTTCCTTATAAATGTTTTACGATAGTTCCACGAGGATATTTAAAGTTAAAATACGATGGGAGGTCAGAAAAATGTCTTCATTCTGCGAAAAAATGCTCAGAGACACACCAGCAAAGAGGAAGTTCAGGCTGCCAATGACTGCAGTTTTTGAAATGCTGCAGCATTGTCCCAATTTCCCTCACTCGGCACCTTCGGACAAACACCCCCTTTTCTTCAGGGAAGTGGCAACTCCAGGGAAGGAAGTTTTCAAGTGATTCATGAGCAATGGAAAATGGCTTTCTGGAGAGTAGCAGGAAGCATTAGCCTACATGAAGGAATCCTGCAGGTCTTCCATGGAAGGGCAGAAATGTGTAACTTTGCAAGGAGAGTAGGAACAATGATAATGAGTAATCGCTGTAGCAAAAATCAAGTGTGCATGTGGAATTTCATTTTCTTCGCAAGTGCAATTGGAACTTGACCGTCCCTCGTACGAGTATGATAAGGCAGTTCCGAGTATATATCGAAATTATGATGTGCCGTTTTGCATTTTCAGACAATCGAGTCATATCTGCTCCCCTAAAACTACGACGAGCGCCACACTTTAAAAAACTAAAAAATTCGAAACACCAAAGCAAATCTGCGAAAAGTTTAGAGCTGTGAAAAATAACTAACAGGTACTCGTACAGGAAGTATCCATCTAAAAAGCAAGTTTGAAGAGAAAAAATCGGTAAAATATACCTATATCGGTAAAATAGCAGTGGACATTGCACTGCAAATTTCTTTCGTGATTTTTGAAGGTGAAAATAAAATCTCTGACTTTTCGCAACTCGATCCACAGACACCTATGGAAGTTGCGCATGATCACCACCTCTCCAAGAGGAATTCACCAGCAGAAAAATTAAAAAAAAACATTCATCTGTTTGCGGTCCAACTGAAAAAGTACAATTAAACGCAACCATTTCCCCAACAGGCACACCAAGGCAGTTCACCATCTTTCCGGAGTTTCCGAATGGTCCCGCTATTGATCAGTCCTCTAGCGCTTCTCGAGCTCTTCGTGCTGTCCGAGCCACGTCGGGACAGTGACATTTCGGTGGTATCGTCCAAGTACGATATGATCGAATTGTCATTGGTTATGTGGTTGGCTTTGGTCGACTGTTTCCTCTCGAAAGGTGACGACACTGATGATGGGAGACGCGTTTGATTCCTCGACTTTAGCAGTTGGCCATAGTCAACCGACACAGCCCTGCTGAAAATGCTGTTGCGTTTGGACACGTTAGACCCGCTAACTTTCGGCCTGGTGTTGGCGGTTTCACCTTGGGTTGGAACGTTCAGTAGAGATTTTTGTTTGCGCTCATTTTCGGGGTCCTTTTCGGATGGTTGCTTTCGCAAAATCCCGTTAGCAGTGGACAATGGTGGAGTCCTCTTGTTTGGGGTAAACTTGCGCACTGATTCAGGCAGGCTCACCACCACCCTGTGCTTTGGCGGTGAATGTTGAGGCGATTTTGGTTTGTTCTGGTCGTCAGCTGGGGACTTGGCGTTCGGATCAGATATGGTTGGCGACTGGAAGCAAGGCTGAGGTGACTGCGAACGAGGTGTCGATGTTGCATTAGCATCGAACGAGCTAACGCTTGGACTGATCTTGTTGATCAAGATTGGCTCCGACACACCCATCGGCGAAACGCCATTCGGATTTGGGTTCATACAAGTACGGCACGCTGGAGTGTGTTGGCGGAAGTGACCCATCGTGGGGTCATTTTCACAAGGCTGTACACCCCATGGAGTTGTATGGTTAGGAATGTGGAGGCTTAGCCGGCGACCAAGGTTCACAGGGTTCAAAGGGTGAAGGGACTGGTCGAATGGGTAACGTTCTTCGAACGATTGTGGTTCAACAAACGTTGAGGTGAAGTTATTCCGGCGTGGCAAGGTATTGGCAAGGAATCTGTCCTTGTCACTTGAGGACGATGTCCCATCAGAGTTGTAATTGACCGAAGGGAAACTGGATGTGGTATTATGCACTTGCTGACGGTAAGGTGTTGTGCTTACAAATATCCTGTGGGCCCCGACGGTCACAACTCCTGGTATCTCACTTCCGAGCTTGAACTTAAACTTGGCCACTCGTTCACCGGTGTCGACCCCCTTGTAGATGCAACGCGTCATCGCCCCAACAACACTTCCATAAGTCGATAGGAGCACTGAGAGGGCATCGTTGCTTAGCGACGTGGGCACCCCACTAAGGTACAACCGCACTGTTTTCGTAGCAGCGTCTTCGATGGGGACGGACATCCCCCGCAGTTTGAACTGTGCACCGAGGAAGTCGTTCAAAGATGCCTGGTCGTTGAACGACACAAGGAAGCAATTGCCATCGTTGCGAACAGCGCAGACGTTTCGCAACAGTTGCGAGAACTGGCGGTCAATTTCGTCGATCAGTTCCTGGATGCCAACCCCACACAGCTCCGAATGGCCGGAACAGTCAATTATGGCCGTGTTCAAATCAGGCTTTGGATAGATCAGGTTATTCGGCTTGAATATGTCACGTTCAGGATAACTGCCAAACGCGGAGAAATCTCTATTTAGTCTCAAACCACAACAGTTCATCGGTGCCATCCCTTGGATTTCGCTGCTGCTTGTCAGGTTGTTGCAAGCCAATTGGTTGTTTTGTCCAGATGTCTCGGCAATGAGGGTCCTCTCAGAGTCTGAGCGTTCATCGTTGACCGGTACGGACTTCCGCTTTATGGTGTCATACTGGTCCGATCTGGAACTACTGCTATCCGTGCCGTTTTGCAACGGGTTGCTATAATTTGCCAAATCCATTGCTGTTGGCAACTTATTGCATCTGGTTTCATCTATCATAGGATTGGCACCACAGAGTCCATTGACAAATGAGCTGTCACTGGTGTTGAGACCAGAGAATCCGATCAAATGTGGTTCAGCAGACTGTGCCAGAAAGGGATGACCACCAGAAAAGCCATTGTCAACTAGACTTGGATCCGGAAGAAGATCAGGACTCGTCTTGCCGACGTCACAGTTTGGTTTTGCCACCCTCGCCCAGGCGAAGTAAGTGCCTGCCGGGTGGTCGTTATTACTAAGGCGGGGATCAAAACTTTGCGGAGACATGCCGAGGCCAGAATCGCCGAATCCTATCTCACCGACGAAAGGCCTCGGTTCAGGTTCTTCGATCTCGTGTACGACCTCCAGGGATGGGAAGGCTGGTTGGTTCGGCGCTACGTTTGGACTGGCCACAGGACAAAATTCGTGCTGGTCGATGGCTTCGGGGTCAGGTTCGATCGCCAGCTGGTTTGCCTCCAAGGGGATTGCACTCTGCTGTTCGACCTCGACCGATGCTGCCTCGACTTCGACCTCGACTTGGTCGTCGACACTTTCAGGGTCGTCATCATCGACGTTCTCCCTCAAATGAAGTGTCTTCAACATCTCCTCCAGTTTCTCGCACTCGTCTCTCAAGTTCCATATCTCCCTCTTCAAGTGCTCGTTTTCCCTCTTCAACTTCTTGATGTCGTTCTGACCTCGGTCGACCTCGGCATTGATCTCGATTGTCCTCAGTCGTAGCTCCTCGTTCTCGTAGACCATCCCACGACTTGACTTCTTGTCGAGCTTGCGGTTCGGCGCAAGTTTTGCGTCCTTCTTCCGGGCCCTCAGCATAACTGAAACAGAATTAGAACAAACGGGAGTAGAAGAAACAGGCACTCGAACTGATAAAGTTGTCAGCGAGCTTCAATTTGTTTGTGATTTAGATCGACAGCCATTTTGCAGAAGACATAAAAATTGCTGAAGGAATAAGCGCAAGTTCGATTTCACTCTCTCGGCACTTGAGTTTGAACTGTGGGCTTCCTTATCAGATGACCTCACGCTGCAACGAAAGGTTCGACTATCAGAGTAGCAGCTTCTTGTTGGAGCAGCAGAGCAATTGCTACAGTTCTCTGGCAACATTCAACTTGGACTGAAGTGTTTTCAAGTTGAACGTTGCTTTCTCGTATCTATAAGCGAAGGTAGAGCTGGTTGAAGGGTCCGCCTTCAGCAGTTTCCTGGCACGAGTCATTGGCGTTTTAGGCCGATTTGTTTTTCACTCGCCAGTCATGTTCTACCGCTTTCTTCTACACATATTCGAAATAGCAAAGCTATAAAATTAAATCTGGAAATTATATTTTTGCAAGATGAAAGCAAGGATAAGCTGTCTCCCAAGTGCAGCAGCGGCTCCATTTGTGATGGGCGCAAGTGAGGAGGGTAATAATTCAAACTCCAATGTCTGAAGCCACTCTTAACCCATAGGCTGAGATTGGCAACGTACGTACGGCCACCCGTTTGATTTCTGACGTGAAAGAGCTCTTGGAACGAACGAACAGGCAACGGCAGCGAGCGGCAGATAGAGCTGTTAGAATTGCAGATGAGTGACGGCAGCTGTGCAGTTCTCCCACTGCATTTCAAGCTGTCTGACGGAATGGAACGAATTAAGTTCAAGTTCTGAAAGATTCGTCGAGATATTTGCACCTTGGTGACAGGGTCGCCCGGAAGCCAATTTACAAACCCTGCCGCGACTTTAGATGGCAGGCCGGGGCCCCAAGCGAGCATTGAGTTTTCCGAGAGGGGACAGGGTTAGGTCAGGTTCAGATAGCTTTAGGTAAGAAAAAAAATTATTTTTTTCTTGCGAGTGCAGGGCCCCAATCGAGCATTCTTGCACAAAACGCCATCTGCCATCTAAAGTCGCGGCAGGGTTTGTAAAATCGCCGCCCGGAAGATGAAATTATGACGCGATTGGATGGAATAGCTACTAAAGCGCGCCATTTGCTGGGGATTCCCCACCTGAGAAATATTTCATGCAACTGTATTGTCTGTTTCAATGCATAAATTCGGATATTTATGCATTGAAATCTTTTATCGGAATTCCAAAAATCCAAAACTTTTGTCGGAACTTCTTCAAAAACAAAACTTAAACTTTTCGCAGCAGGACTTATCAAAATTTCTACGTTTCCGCAGGGTTTCTCCAACTTTCAGCAAAACGTTTTGTTGAAAGTTGGAAACGCTCTGAAGAATTCGAATGACCGAAACATTTTAATGTGTGGCAAAGGGTCAAAACATCGGGATTCGAAAATCCCAATTTTTTAACATCAACGTCGTGCAGGATTCTCCACTTTCCAGAATTCGAAGGGCAACTTTTAAAAGGATCGTAATTTGAAAGTGACTCCAATGGACCAAAACCTTGAAAGTCCATAAATTCGATAAGGGGTCGAAATTTCGAACAATAGAATCTATTCAAGCGACGTGGATTCGACTGGAATTCGAAGGATCCGAGATTTTTGGGATCAATCGGACGATGTTCAATAAGAATATCTGTTTCCCAAAAGCAGGCAAAAGGTCCAGAGTGGGTGGTGAATTCTCTCGAGGTTTTCTCTTTCCATTCCAACTCGTTCTCTATCTTTCTCGCTCTCACTCTGCCTTCCTCCGCTCTCATTCTCTCCCCAGCTCTCTCTCTCTTCCCCCTCTCTCTCTGTCTCTGTATATGTCTCTCTCCCCTCCCCTTACCCTCTCCTTCGGTCAAAAATTCGCCGAAACCTATTCGATAAATATCGAAAAATATTCGATTTCCCTTGGCCGAAACCCCGAAATCCCAATCACCTTTTGTAAACATGTACCCATTTCCCAAATGTCCCCAATTGGGATCACCCTGCTGTGAAAAAAACGTTTTGAAAATATTTTCTGCGATCAACTTCAACTCTCTCATCAGCAAATCCTGCCATTTCTGCAGCACAGCATAGAGGCAGGCTGAATAGTGCTGATGGCGTCGGCCAGCCATGCCAGATTAAATCGGGGTAATTAAAAACGCTGAGAAGCGCCTGCCAACAGTCAGAAACATTACATGCAGCAGGGCAGACACAGTCCGATGAAAACGGCAGCTTGCAAGGAGGTTCACTTTTCGCAAAACGTCAGATTATAAAAGCACCTACGAGTTTTTACGAGTGTCTTATAAAAAATTGGCTATGTTTTGGTTGAGGCTTAGCCTTTATAACATTTTATAAATTGGCGAAAGTCTTTTAAGCGTGAATAATACGGCGAATCTGGGTCAAAGAGCTTCTTCGGATATCTGAACTACCAGCCATGGGTGTCCAAAAATAAAAAAGAACGCGAAACATGAGCGGAATGTAACTGTAGCATATTTATAGAGTGTGATCAGCCCTTATGTTTTATGGGGACGAGTGGGACATGGCCATAATCGTATGCTGTCTTACACCATTGGGGAAGCAATCCCCATTGGCCTGTATGCATGTGCTGAAATTCCGCAGAGGAAACCCTGGTTGACTTCACGAGCCATTCAGTTCAAAAAGAGACAATCGCAGATACCATCTACGGATCTCATCAAAAGTCCTCGAACATTGCGATGTTTTAATGAAGTACTGGTTAACACAGGGGCCATCTAATTTCAACAGGGCTTGGTGCAACTTCACGCCTCACACGAGTGTCGTGGTGATTTGCGGTGCATGCTGCCATTGAATCTAAATGGCGCCTGAGTTAATAATAAACGCCTATGTTCGAAGACTTTTGATAAGCAGGATTGGACCGAGGCGATTGGATTCGTAGGAAAGGAAAACGTGAAATTCGTATCTTCGGGGTACGATCAGAGACGGTATAAGGCGCTTTGCGAATGGTATACTTTTTGGAATTAAAAGTCTCTGGGATCGATCACCATCTGACCGTTGTTGGGAATGGATATACGTAAAATTCTGAAAACCCGGCGACCATGGAGAACCCGCAATTTGCTTGTTGTTTCTGCAGACCACACCCGTTTCTGCGGACGACACCCGTTTCTACAGACCACACCCGTTTCTGCGGACGACACCCGTTTCTGCAGGCCACACCCGTTTCTGCGGACGACACCCGTTTCTGCAGACCACACCCGTTTCTGAGGACCACACCCGCTGTTTCGAGCATGGAAGTGAAGTAGCGAACGAAAGTCACCTCATCTGTTGTTGGCATTTGGGACCCCTTGGTTAGTGGGAGTTGTCATTAAAACAAAAGCAGGTGAGAAAATCACGAATAAGATTAAGAAAAAATAAAATGATTCAAAGAGATCGCAGGTAAAATCAAGTCAATTCAGGGCGAAACCAAATCTTGCGAACGTTTGCTGAAATTCAATGGGCCAGGTCAAAATGGACCCATCTGACACCAAGCAAGCCAATTTGCCACGGAGAGTCCCTGGCAATTGCAATAGATCGCGCCATATGCTGAAACGTTGATGTGGTCACAATTAAAGACACTCCCTCTGTATCTGAGAACAATCTATTCGCAATCGATCGTGCGTGGTATCAAATAATTTTTGCCTGGCCCCGGAAAGAATCTCTAAATTTAAAGTTGTTCTTTTTTGCGAAAACCGTTGGTCCCGTCAAATGAAGTTACCTGCGCTCTGCCATCTTGCCGTTTTTAGCCTGGAAAATGAATGATTGATAAAGCCTTATTCGAGTGGTTAAAAACCGATGGCGGTTGCTGCCACAATCTGGTTAAATCGATGATCTGTAAGTATATTTTATCCGTCAAAATTCTAGTCTTAAAATCACATGGCATCCGTCAAAATATTAGTTTACAAGCCCACGTGGCATTTCATGGCAACCGTAAAATTCTAGTCTGCAAGATGAACACCTGCTTATCCACATGGCATAAGCTCATGGTGTCCGTCAAAATTCCTGTCTACAATAATTCCACATAAAGCAGCTCATGATGGCATCCATAAAAAAATTCCAGTTAACAAGTCTTCATGGCATCTCGTGGCACCCGTAAAATTCTAGTCTATACAAGTTAAACATCTGCCAATCCACATGGCAGCTAATGACATCCGTAAAAATTCCAGTCTACAAGTCTACATGGCAGCTCATGACATCCGTCAAAATTCTAGTCTACAATTCCACATGGCAGCTCATGGCATCCGTAAAAATTCTAGTCTACAGTTCCACGTGGCATCTCAGGCATCCGCCAAAATTGCTGGACCAAAACTGTCGATTCAGCATAAAAATCAACGTTTCGCTGGATGTTTGAATGGACAATAGTGTGAGGGGATTCCCGTTTTGTATCTTCATATGAAATCAGGTGTTGTTGTCTCTTTAGTGTGGCTTCCTAGATATCTTTTCAGCGCAGCTTGTCGTCAGGCATGCTTGACTTTATTCGTCTATACGGAGCCATTCTAAATACCCGGGCCATAGGCGATTTTTTCGGACTTTTGAAGCACGGGGCAATGTGATTCCCCATTTCACATGCGCCGCAAAACACATTACATGAAGGAATGCATTTAACGGCGCTAACTAGATGGGGAATAACGTTGCCCCGTGCTTCAAAAGTCTGACAAAAATCTCCTATGGCCCGCGTATTTTGAATGTCTGAGTATATTCCGCATAGGCAATTAAAGTGAACTTTGAAATGATATCCCATCAGCATATTTTTTTCCCAATCCACTTCCGCATGCGCGTCTCTGATTGGCTGTTGGGAATTCCAGCCAATTTCAACATCCAATTTTCAAAACCTAACTTAACCAAACCTAACCTGACCTAACCTAACCTAACCTTACCTAACCATATTGCGACCCTAGAAAGAGTTGCGAAGCGGTGGCAAACACGCCAAATGGCAAAAACGGTGGCAAGGCAAAAATGCGAAAATTGATGACGTCACAAATTGAGACGACGTGATTGGCTGTTGCGATGCTGCTGTCCGCGGAAGTGAATTGAAAAAAAAAATTATGCATCCCATCATCCGCAGTTAAGGACATGCGTACCTGTGTTGCTTCGATACATTTTGCTGACTTATCCAGCTTAAGGCCGAGTAAAGCACAGCTTTGATTAATGTTCAAAGGACACTGATTTCTCTAGAAAAGGACACTGATTTGTCGAGGCAATTGAAGTGGGTCGGTATAGCGAGGCTTGGGTGGGTTAAATTGAAAAACAGCAAAAGTCAAACCGCAAACCAGACCGCATCTGTGAAGAAATTTGCTGCTCCAAATAAAAAGTTGTGACGAAGTTAATGTACCCACACATGTAAAAAA
>JASGXE010010991.1:0-15397 GCA_030068105.1 Sinentomon sp. SZTP_YWyxl | reverse complement strand
AAAGTTGAGAATAATAGCGTCGAAGATCGAGAACATTTTCGTTTTACTGCTGACTTTACCGCGAACGGTAAAAACATGCCTCCGGTCTTTCGTATGCCATTTTTTTCTATTGAAGATATTTGCATTTGGTTTTCACCATCAGAAACTAGAAATTTCAGCGCATCTGGTCCACACATTAAAAAAAATTAAATAGGACAATTTTTCATTTTTCACGAAAAAAATCTAGGTTCCCCCCCTTAAGGGGGGGGGGCTCCACCAGACAAAGGCGAAAAAAATAAAATTTCTCATTTTTTCAGGTGTCTTTCCTCGTGATACTGTGATGTTTTCTGAGCATTTTGGTCCAAAAATGAGTAAAATCCATTGAGAAATGGCTTCACAAGAGCAAATTTCAGCATGCGTTGCAAATCCGTTTAATGCTTTTTCGCAATTTCCCTTAAAATAGACTGTTCGAAAACCCACTTTTTCTCGCATTTTGATTTCCGGTTGAAAAAAAGACTTTCGATTAGCATATCTCAGCTATTTTTGCATGTACGAATAGAAAGGTAAAAGTTTGCACACCTATGTAAAAAAGCATACCAAATTGATTGTTGGAGCCAGAATTTGTAAATTTTGACTGCTTGAGAGATTTTTTAACTATCAAGTAAAATGAGGGCATTTTTTCTATCGCGAGTGCTCGTAACTTGAGTTTTCTCAATCAGATAGCCAGAAAATGAAAAATCTGGTTCCAACAATCAATTTTTATGCTTTTTTACTTGTATTTGACGCAAACCAGGATTTGGTACGTGTATTCACAAGGGAGCTACAGCATCGCAAAGTTACGCTGCTATTTACTACTTGAAATAGCAATAACTCAGAAACCAGTTGAAGGAGGGGGGTGAAATTTTGCAAGAAAACTGCCATCATGGGGTCCTGCATGCATACCAAAAATCATCAACATTGGTCAACAAACGTCAAAGTTTGGTGCGGAGGGGGAGCCCCCCCTTAAAAGCTGACCTATCCTGACGCAACCCCCACCCTCACTGCCCATTGCTTGTCAACCTACGGATTGGTGCCCCTGTCCACCGATTTCTTGTTATCAATGTGCTACTTGATATTGGCCTACAAGGTTCGTAAAATGTCCCCGAAAAGCTCAACTCACAAAAGTGGTCTCAACGGAAGAAAGAGCTGGGTTTTGATCATTCAACAGCACAAAAAGGGCAGTCATAAGAGGATCACACCTCCGAGGATTTTCTGGTTGCGGGCTCAGGGCAACTGCCACAGGCTCTCACAGCTCCTGCACCTTCGAGAACAAAAATAACGTTTGATCTCAGCTGGTTCCCCTTGGAAAAGGGACCCCGAAAAAAAAATGTCTGGATGGACATTACTAGAGCACTCTGAAAATGGTGAAAAGGAATTGTCACCGCCAAAACGAAATCAGCCATTTCAACCATCTTTTGTGATTTCTTTATCATTTTAGTCAATTGAAAGGCAATTCTGGCAATTGTGAAAGGGAGATTTTCCACGAAATGTGAAAATTTCCACGAAATTCATTGATTTCCACGAAATATCTCCTTTTTTCATGATGTACATGCGAAAACGTCGTGTTTTTCCCTTTTTAATTAAGTGGCAAGCATAGTGCACAAAAACATTTGAAAAATAAAGCTTTCTTTTGCACGTTTCTTAGTCTCTTCTTCAGTTTAATTACATCATTTTTCCTGCAAAATTCAAAGCAATCATTGTTGTAAAAATGACTGAAAATGCGTTTGTGACAGGTCCTAGCCTTTTTATTTCTACCGCCAAATAACGAATTTTTTTGGACTTTTGAGCGAAATTTTCCAAAAATGTTCACCATTTTCAACGCGCTCTAGACATTACCATTAATTCTCACGCACATGTGGGATACCTGAAATCAAATACCGACGGTATTGGTGAATCTTGCAGCCAGACATGGCGATACCAACTTCTTTTGAATTCCCCAAATGGTTCTTTCTGTGCACCTGGGGACGTCACGCCTCCACATAGGATTACCAAGAACCATTTTCTGATTTTTAGCAATGCAAAGCAAGTTTAACTTTGACGTCCGTCCAAAAGGAAGACCACCTCACAAAAAAGGGAAGAAAATCACACAAGACAGTGAAACTCGATCCACGACGGGACCAACCTTCTGACACTCTTCTCACGGTTCGGGCCATGGTACAGCAGAACATCAAGGAGGCCACGTCTCACTTTGGACTTTATCTCCTTTTCCCAATGATCCATAAGTGTGGCTGGACAGACAATCAGTGTTCCGTTTGACTTTCGGACGTTTGGCTCTGAAATATTTAGACAAATGGAGTGGAATGCTTCTCCTCAACCTTATGTTTTGTAACATGTTCTATGAGAACCAGATAACTGCTGGTTTTATGGAAAGTTCCTCATAGAAATGGGATTTTGCAATAATTTCTTTTTCAACCCACAATTTTCTGCGATTCAACGCAATTTAATGAAAACCCATGGGTAAAAATGCGAAATTGCATGGAGACAAGCGTGGAGGCGTCTGAAATGAAAGAGATTGATGACTGGGGAAATGAACTTTAGTGGATGAGAACTTTTGCAGGGGTTGCTGTGAATTGTTTATCAAACAACCAGTTAAAAGTTTAACAAAATTTTTTTATTGAAGCTATGTTAAAACAGCAGAGCAAGTGCTTCCAAGTCAACATACCGTCAGATGCAGTTGTCAGCCAACTTGAATCCATATCTTTCTCACCCTCTCCAGATTCATCATACTCTCTTGATTTCAAAATCAATGCAATCATCGACAGAGTCTTACCCAAGCCCATATCGTCAGCTGAAAAAGTACAGCACAGAATGCCATTCAACTTTCAGATCAGTGGTTTCCTTAACCATTAGGCGAGCTGAGAAGCATGGCCACATTTCAAGGACAAACTGAAAAACCATGATGCGACTCACATTTTGATCACTAGGCCAGAGCTGAAAAAGGGGATCTGCATCAATAGAAGTGACTGGTGACAAAGTCATGACACTTTATGGTGAAAAAGTCATGACACTTCGTGATAACAAAGTGATGACACTTTATGGTGACAAAGTCATGACACATTTTTGTGACAAAGTCATGTCACTTAATGGTGACAACGTCATGACACTTTATGGTGACAGTCATGACACTTTATGGTGACAAAGTCATGACACTTTATGGTGACAAAGTCATGACACTTTATGGTGACAAAGTCATGACACATTTTGGTGACAAAGTCATGACACATTTTGGTGACAAAGTCATGACACTTCATGGTGACAACGTCATGACACTTTATGGTGACAAAGTCATGACACCTTATGGTGACAAAGTCATGACACCTTATGGTGACAAAGTCATGAGACTTTATGGTGACAAAGTCATGAGACTTTATGGTGACAAAGTCATGAGACTTTATGGTGACAAAGTCATGAGACTTTATGGTGACAAAGTCATGAGACTTTATGGTGACAAAGTCATGACACTTTATGGTGACAAAGTCATGACACTTTATGGTGACAAAGTCACGACACTTTATGGTGACAAAGTCATGACACTTTATGGTGACAAAGTCATGAGACTTTATGGTGACAAAGTCATGACACTTTGTGGTGACAAAGTCATGACACTTTGTGGTGACAAAGTCATGACACTTTATGGTGACAAAGTCATGACACTTTATGGTGACAAAGTCATGACACTTTATGGTGACACAGTCATGACAGTTTATGGTGACAAAGTCATGACATATTTTGGTGACAAAGTCATGACACATTTTGGTGACAAAGTCATGACACTTCATGGTGACAACGTCATGACACTTTATGGTGACAAAGTCATGACACCCTGTGGTGACAAAGTCATGACACTTTATGGTGACAAAGTCATGAGACTTTATGGTGACAAAGTCATGACACCTTATGGTGATAAAGTCATGACACTTTATGGTGACAAAGTCATGACACTTTATGGTGACAAAGTCATGACACTTTATGGTGACAAAGTCATGACACTTTATGGTGACAACATACTGACACTTTATGGTGACAACGTCATGACACTTTATGGTGACAATTTCATGACACTTTATGGTGACAAAGTCATGACACTTTATGGTGACAAAGTCATGACACTTTATGGTGACAAAGTCATAACACTTTATGGCGACAAAGTCATGACACTTTATGGTGACAAAGTCATGACACTTTATGGTGACAAAGTCATGACACTTTATGGTGACAAAGTCATGACACATTTTGGTGACAACGCCATGGCACTTTATGGTGACAAAGTCATGACACCTTATGGTGACAAAGTCATGACACTTTATGGTGACAACGTCATGACACTTTATGGTGACAACGTCATGACACTTTATGGTGACAATTTCATGACACTTTATGGTGACAAAGTCATGACACTTTATGGTGACAAAGTCATGACACTTTATGGTGACAAAGTCATGACACCTTATGGCGACAAAGTCATGACACTTTATGGTTACAAAGTCATGCCACTTTATGGTGACAAAGTCATGACACTTTATGGTGACAAAGTCATGACACATTTTGGTGACAACGCCATGGCACTTTATGGTGACAAAGTCATGACACCTTATGGTGACAAAGTCATGGCACTTTATGGTGACAAAGTCATGACACATTTTGGTGACAACGCCATGACACTTTATGGTGACAAAGTCATGACATTTTATGGTGACAAAGTCATGACACTTTATGGTGACAAAGTCATGACACTTTATGGTGACAAAGTCATGACACTTTATGGTGACAAAATCATGACACTTTATGGTGACAAAGTCATGACACTTTATGGTGACAAAGTCATGACACTTTATGGTGACAAAGTCATGACACTTTATGGTGACAAGTCATGACACTTTTTGGTGACAAAGTCATGACACTTTTTTGTGACAAAGTCATGGCACATTTTGGTGACAAAGTCATGACACATGTTGGTGACAACGCCATGGCACTTTATGGTGACAAAGTCATGACACCTTATGGTGACAAAGTCATGGCACTTTATGGTGACAAAGTCATGAGACTTTTGGTGACAAAGTCATGACACTTTATGGTGACAAAGTCATGACACTTTATGGTGACAAAGTCATGACACTTTATGGTGACAAAGTCATGACACTTTATGGTGACAAAGTCATTACACTTCATGGTGACAAAGTCATGACACTTTATGGTGACAAAGTCATGACACTTTATGGTGACAAAGTCATGACACTTTATGGTTACAAAGTCATGACACTTTATGTAAACTGTGTTGTGAAGAAGGAATCACCTTTCCCATAGATACATGTAAAAATTAACAACACGCCTTGCTGCCGAAATTAAAGATCCGCTTTTATAACCGAGGTCAATATCTGACACTTTTACGGCGGCAATTTCAAGTTGAGGGTAAACGCAGCCCGGTGTCAAATTGATCCGGTGCAAGGTTAATCCGCAGTCAGGACTAAAATCCGGATAAAGAAAAATCGGTAATTTCAAGTTTGCAAAAGCCGAGACTTTACTCTTTACTCGACCTTTAGCCTGGGCTATTTTTGACGCTTGCTGGAGTTGAACCGGCAATTTCAAACATCGGCTTTGGAACGGATTAAAAGAGGCCGGTTTGTGATTGGCTGTTTGCAGCTATGACGCCGGTCAAGACGACGATACGGTTCCCCATCTCATCACGGCATGGGAAGCTTGGACCACGGCATGTGTACAGACTGTCGAAAGTGTTTTTGAGAATTGGACGCGCGTGTATGGTTTGTTCAGTCGACGTGACAGGTGCCGTTGAAGGGTGTTGAAGAGGTTTGCGGCAACATGGATGTGGTGCCTAAAGGACCCATAATCATCAACTTATTTTCCATTTCCAATTTCCCTAATTCATTTCAGTTGTTTCGCCGCCAATCAGAAAGTTCTATGGAGCGCAATCCACCGGTCATTGAAGTCTTTTCTCTCTCACCTTATTTTGCATTCATTTTGACTGCGTCAAAAAGATAAAAACATTAAAATTTCTGTTTAAATTTAAATGTTCTCGAGAAAAGTACATATTTGTCCGCTTTTGCAGCCGCTTTTGCACAATAGAGCGCAACGAAGACTCGTTCGCGTTAGGTTAAGTTAGGTCAGGTTCGTGTGAGTAAGGTTGAAACTGTTGTTTTTCTACAGTGAATATAGTGCTTCAAGATGACGAATATTTCAAATTACAATGTGGAAATTGCGTATAATAGGCCTTACAATCGCTGTTGCCTGAACACGAAAGCGGAATTCCCCCAAATGTCAAAAACTGGAGCACGTTGTTTGTTCCTGCACCGATCATGTATTTGCTTGCCTTCCAACAACATCATTTCCCCTGAAGACTTCTCTAATTTTCGCAAAGAACCTCTTATCTGCAGAATCAGAGAGAAAAACTGCAAAGAATCAGCTGCTTCCCCCAGTAGTTTTGGGCATCTGCAAATCATGAAATTTGTGGTTGTGATGCTTCCCACACTTTGGATCATGAGGATGATATCGAGAAGCAAAGGCACAATGTTGAATTCGCAAAACCAGACTGTGAGAGGGAGAGGGAGTGCAGAAGTCCCGTAGACAAGGGAAATTAGCGCCAGTGCCCTTGAAATTCCACCGAACCTGGAATTCCATCGTTCAAAGGCCTCTCCGACGAGGATTTAATTGCCGGTATGCTGGAAGAAACGAATGCGATGCAGCTGATTGCGGCAGGAAATAACTTTTCCGGCCTCGTCAAGGAAAAGAAGTACGAAAACAAAAACAATTTATTCTTGCAAAAGAAAGGAGAGATCTACCCATGCATGTTTATGCATGGGTAGACCTCAATGGCGCCCTTCTGGATGGAATGGAACCCTCCACAGGAAAAATGAACAACCTCAATGGTACCCTTCTCAAAAGTGACCCGCTTCAAAGTGCTGAATCCGAATACAAGACGCCCTCCTATTATTCACTCTCATCTACTCCACGGAAAAGTGTATGTGCTGGGCCTGGATTGATAAAGGTTTGACAATGATCTCACCAAACAAACTGCTGACGTGTCCTTCCTGTCATGAGTGTTTGTCCCTGACGCAAGCAGCATTTGCTTTGATTTACGAGTATTGTGCCCTTCTTGCTCCTCCCTGCTCCAAGCCTTGAGGGAGTGGATAAGTCAGTGGCGTCGTTGTCCTTTGTGGGAACCAACGTGAAGTGTTCCCGAAATGTTTACATGAACTGTTTGGCACATCCCGACAGCACGAACGGCCGTTTAAACCTGGGTCGTGCGTGGATCAATTTTCCAGGCGCTTTTCGGTAATTTTAGCCCAGACTTAAGTTGAACCACGCGAAAAATGTGTTTGAAATTGCCGGATGAATGAGATCAGATTGATCTTCCCGTTTCAGCTCAGATTTAAAGTGGAGGCTCTATTTGGCGAAAAGCGCCTGTTTTATCCGGAGTTGAACTTGCCGATTTCCGGAAAAGTCCGGACTTTAGTCTCAACTTCGGGATTAACCCCGATTGATATTGCCGGTGTTAGAATGCTTTGTTGAAAGATGGCATTTTTTTCTAATGCTTGGGTAAGAGTAAGAAAAAAAAAACGAAAAATGTTTCGGAGGCAACAGTTAAATGGGGAAATCACATGTATTTCCATCACATGCACCTGTACAGACATGCCAAAATGAAACATACGGTGGCATGTGTAGTTGAAAATGTACTATCTAATGTCAATGCATGCAGCAATAAAACCGGCTTTAACAGATCTTTTGTTTGACCTTAGGTCAGCTGCAAAATACTTGAGGTCTATGTGGTGATGTGTGATATCGCAAATGGTGTAAAATGTGTATTTTGAAATGCTAGAGTTCCACAACAATACGAGGGTTGTTGAATAAGTTTCTGCCTTAGCGCAGAAAATCTTGCTTTTCGAGAGTTTTTATCCCACTGCATTTAAATCTGATCAATTTGGAAGTTATCAGGTGATTTCTGGATCATCATTCATCATCATCATCATCATCATCAACCGCCATCTGAGCTGACAGCCATACGGCCGGTGGCTCGGCGAGGAGGGCCACTCTGGCTGACAGCCATTGCCTCAACCATTTTACCTCAACCTGTCGGCCATTGTCCGACTCTCAACACAATAACATTAACATAACACTCACAACTTGTGACACACGCACAACTTGTGACACACTCTCTGCCACAAGTGCAGAAAACTTTGCTAATATCTATCTTGTCTTATCTAACTATCTATATGTATCTAATTTTTTTTTTTTTTTTTTTTTTTAGCATGCAGTCATGCACAAAAGGTTAAACGGCAGGAAAAGGCAAAACTGCATCCGAGCCTGAAATGGACAAAAGAAAATAAAACCTGAAATGACAAAAATAAAACAAAATTAAACCTGAAATGAAGAATAAATTAAGACCTGAAACGAAAAGAAGATGAGATCTAAAAAGGCAGAATAGTTAACCTTCGAGTATATAGAACAGTCAAAGTTTCATAAGGCATGAAAATCGTTGCGAAAAGCAGGCAAATGAAGTGAAACGTAGAAGTAAACGATAGGAATGAACTCCTGGGAATTTTTAAATCAATGAATCAATCTGCTTGAATGACAAAATGAAAGCAATAAACAACGCCTTAACATGAATACAGGTTCTTTTGAAACCAGGCCTTGGATGATGCTTTACCGGAATGGTATAATTCACTCATTAAGTCCCGAGGCAGGGAATTCCAGTCACGGATAGTGCGAGGAATAAAAGAATAATGGCATACATCCTTGTTACAGCTTATTTGCTGGATTTTCATTCTATGGTCCCATCGAGAAGTATAATTTGGAGGCTGTATAGAAGATCTCAAGTCAGTTAGGAAAGAACATGAACTAGAATAGATGTGAGAGAGCAAGGCAAGCCTCGAGCATTTGCGTCTTCCAGCAAGAGAACACCATCCTAGGTCTTTAATCATAGCGGAGGGGCTATCAAATCTTGCAAATCGATTAGTTACAAATCTCGCCGCTTTCCTCTGGATGGCTTCTACGGCTTCAACTTCGCACAGCTTAAAAGGGTCCCAAACAGCCGAAGAATACTCTAGAAGTGGTCTAACAAGGGAAAAATATGCGGCGGATTTGGTGTCACTCGTTTCATGCTTTAGAGTCCTCCTCACTAGGTACAGCATACGATTAGCCTTGCTAATAACTGAGGAAACATACTTACCCCAGCTTAAGTTTCTTGAAAAGGTCAAGCCGAGATATTTGTATTCGTTCACGGAATTTAAGACACCAGAACTCAGAGTGTACTGGAACTGAACATGAGACAACTTTGATGTGACTGGAAGGAGGGCACACTTGTCAAAATTTAGCTGCATCTGGTTTGTTTTACACCAAGATTCGATTTGCCTAAGATCCGACTGCAATAGTTCTCTGTCTCCAGCCTCACGGACGATTTTGTAAATTAGACAATCATCGGCAAATAAACGCACATTACAGGACAAGTTTGAAGCAAGGTCGTTGATATAGGGATCAATCTGATGCAAATTATTAATTTTATCGCAATTTGAAAAAAGTACCAGAGGCAGCAAAATTGAACAAACTGAACAATTGATGAAAGGACCTGTTCACCAAAACACAAAATCTAAAAGACCCAGAGTGCAAAGCCCATGTCACGTTTGCATACACACGTGCCTGCTGACTGTTCCGTTGGCGTGAACCTCATTTACACGCAGAAAATTGACAATTTTACCTCGAATCAGTCGGATCAACGAATCTTGTGTTCCTGTGACAAAGTTACATTTCTCAGTTACTATCATTGTTCATTTTTGAGGGCCCTTCATGTTTATTGCGATGAATTGAAGACTTTACAACAGTGGATTGATCTCGATAACTTTCAAATTGATCAGATCTTTTTGCCATGGGTGAAAAACTCAAAAAAAAAAAAAAACAAGAATTTCATTGCAAATGCAGAAACTTATTCAACAACCCTCGTAGCAAGAGCGATGAAGCTTTTTGAGGAATTAAAAAAAGAAAGGGCGTGGTTGATCAAATTTTCCAGAAATCACAACTTTATTTCTGTCTGTCCTCTTCACACTTCATCAGTTGCCACATGAGAGTGAAGTGAGAGGGGAACAGACACAAACGAAGCTGTAATTTCTGGACAATTTAATCAACCATACCACTTTTGTAATGATTTGCATGAGCCGCACATTCTGGCTTTTTTGCAGAGAGGCGGCTTTGTCAGAGATCAAGGTCCTGGCTTAGCAGATCCCCTCAGTTCGAATGTTGATAAGGATTTTGATGCTGCATTTTCCATGGAATGGACCTCATATGCAATTTTTCTTTTCCAACAAGTCAATGCTTGGTAAAACTTGTAAAATTGGAAGCGGATAGCGGCTATACAGGGTTTCCCAAAAGTCACTCGACAACCCCTGCTATTTGACCGTTTTTTACCTTCTCTTGCGGGGCTATTTCTACAGATATCAGGTTGCGATTGGGCAGGTTGCCTGCTGCAGGTGTTATCCATTCGAATTGGAACAATTTCCACTCTACGCTTCCAGAGTTGCTTCAAAAATGCAATAAAATCCATGAAAAATAAAAGCATTTCCATCATTTTTGACATTTGCGCAAGTCAATACTGAAGAAAACTGGTGGTTGATCAAATTTTCTAGAAATCACAACTTTATTTCTGTCTGTCCTCTTCACACTTCATCAGTTGCCACATGAGAGGGAGACTGATGGTGGTGGCAAGCCGCTCAACCATGTAATTTGTTTGACCATCTGCGTGAGCCACGCTTCTGGCTTTTTGCAGAGGGGCAGCTTCGTCAGGTATCACTGTGTTTGGCGCTGGTTTAATCGATCTCCTCTGTTGGAATGTTGAAAAGTTTTTGATGCCAGTTTTCCCATGGAATGGTGCTCAAATGCAACCTTTCCAATGTTGAGGAATTACAAATGCATTTATTGTCTCTCTAGTGCTACTGTACCAGGCGTGCAAAAGCCACTTGGACTTTTGGGGAATGTGGGACCGCACATCAATGGTGGCATGTTCCCGCGCGACGGTGCATAAGCCGGGGGTGGGGAGGGGGTGTCTCCCTCCCCGAAGGGAAAGAAATTTTTAAAAAATGGAACCTCAAATGGTGTCCAGAATGCTCAATTTTTCAAAAACAGACATTTTTCTCATTATTTATACAGAAATGCAGAAATAAGCATATTATCCGTGATTCAAAAAATGTGTGATGTCCACATGACCTCCAAGCCAAATAGAAGAAACTGGGAAAGCGGGAACACTTGATGAAGTGTGATTCGATCTGACAGGGTCGCCTGGGTTTAAGTTTCACAAAAAATCACCTTCGAGTGCTCCCGAACTTTTTCCACCCGTGTAAAAACTTTAATTTCGACAAAATTAGTGGGAGGGACGAATTCCCTTAGAGGTTGGGGGACACGTCCCCGCTGTGGCTTTTGCACCCCTGCACTACTACACACTAACATCCAGGTTGACCATTTTCGATCTGGAATGAAACGTTTGGAAGCCATGGTCAATTCTCACACTTTTCCCCAAAACGAGCAAGTGTGATGCATCAGCCAGGCAAATGTGTTCACAGAATGGGGTGTGAAAAATTTCACTTTCTTAGTAAAAAAATCCGATTTCTTAACCCTTAAAAGCCCAACATGGTTTGGCCACTGCAAAAGCCCAAGTTGTGGTCTGTTGGACCACACCCATTTCTCGTGAGATTATGGCACAACTGACACTTTCAGGTGATTTTTTGAAGTTTTTTAGGACCCTGAAAATTTTTATGTCCATATATGCAGGTTTTTGAGGCCCGTTTTGCTGTCCGATAGAAAAAAGTCCAGTTTTTACGAAATTTCAAAGGTTAGCTTATCAAGTTATTAAAATGCATAATTTCGAATATTTGGTGACTTTATTCATGTCAAGTTGATGCAATGGATATTGTGATCAAGTAGGAATGAAAAATGTCTAAAACAATTTGCAATATTAAATATGCATATTAAATATTAAAAATGTTAAAAAGAGCACATATTATGTGCTCTTTTTAACATTTTTCAGCTGGCCTTACATTTAAGAAAAATGTATTCGTAAATCCGTAATGTTTTTTTGTGAAACTCACTGCAAAGCCTTACAAGTTAGGTGTCATACTACATTGATTTAAACGTGTCACTGTCCTGAAAAAGGTATTTACTGCTTTTTTTATTAATTTTTTACTTTGCATACTAAACTTGCTTTTCAAAAAAAAAAATAAAAAATAAAAAATGCCAAATTGCCCAACCTGTGGTCAATTGGACCACCATTTGTGGCAAATGGCGAGATTTCTCTGAAATATAACGATAAGATTTCAAGTATAACGACCACAATTTTGATGCATTGCCATTCAATATAGAACTGTTTGGCTTGAAATCAGCTGCCAAAGTATCACATAGGCCAATGTGTCACAAAAAAGCCCATATATACCAAATAGGCCCATTTACATGGAAATTACACCATATAGGCCCAACGTGTGGTCCATTGGACCACACATCATATCTCTGAGAAATGGTGGCTCATTGAACCACGGATTGGAGAGATGAGGGTTTCAGATGACTACTATACATACACAGGCACAGACAACTGTTATTCACTGATTTAAGGGATGTGGTCTGCTGGACCACACCTTGGGCAGGTAAAATTACCAGGCATCATATAAGCCCAACGGGTGGTCCAACAGACCACCAGACCCTTATCTCCTCAACCCCTTGAGGAGTCCCCTCCCCCTTATGTGACTAGTTCAGAAGTGGTCTAGAAGGAGCATACCTGGAGGGATTTGCCTTGATCATGGCTGCAAAAAATGTTATTGATGAAAATGTAAAAAAAAAATAGGTGGTCCATTGGACCGTGGGCTTTTAAGGGTTAAACTGGAATCACTCCAAGAAGTATGACAGCAGGGGGCCAAAATTTTCACTGAGTGTGCTTTTGCACCTTCAAAACAAATTCGAAGTGGGCATGCCCAATTTTTGTGTCAGAATTTGTGAGCCGTCAACACACTTGCCACAAATATCACGCTTGCCCACATTGGCCTTATTTATTTATTTTTTAATGGAGATGGGAACCTTCTAGCAATTCAGGGGGGTTTGTTTCATAGGTAGGTACGAAGGGCGTTCGGAAAGTTTTTCACATCACCCTGTAGTTCAGAAAATCTTACCCGCTATCAAGATTTTGATTGGTTCAGGCCTTAAAATATTTCTCCAGTTCTTTCAGCACAAAATTGCATATATCTATGCCAATTTTTCATGGCATAGTGGTAAGTAGATGAGGGTGCCTTCCTGAGCTCTGAAAATACTGCTTTTTGCTAAGTCTTGAAATGTTGAACATTCCATTTTGCACGACAAATGCCCAAGTTTTAGATTTTTGGATGATAAACACCACATCTACGAACAATTACTGCCTCCTCAAGCCCATAGTCCTGATTTGGCACAAGCAATTTTTGGTTGTTACAAAAAAAAAACTGAAAACAACTTGGCAGAAAAACCATGACCACGCGTTCAGGACTTTGCCAAAGCAATATTTTCAGAGCTATGGAACTCACCCTAATCTGAATGCTATTCTGCCCATGGACGGTTGGGTTGGACACCTGTAAATTTGTAAGGCAAGAGCCAAATTGTGTGTTAAGGCCACAAGCAAATCGAAATCTTGACATCGCCAATATTTTTTGAACTACAGGGTGATGTCAAAAACCTTTCGAACGCCCCACGTACATACGAGTAGAACATATCTGAAAACATCTGAAAGTTTCATGCACATCATTTTCGTTGCACTTTTTTGTTTGTTCAGCCTGAAATTCTGAATACAATCGAATCATTTTTCTTGTGCTTTTTGTTTGTTCAGTCAGAATACCATCATTTGCGTTGTTTTTTTTGTTTGTTCAGTCAGAATCACATAATTCTTGTTGTGCTTGTCAGAATCACTTCATTTTTGTTGTGCTTTTTTGTTTTCAGTTAGAATCGTGCTTTTATGTTTGTCCAGTCAGAATCGCATAATTTTGTTATGCTTTTTTGTTTGTACTGCCAGAATCGCATAATTTTTGTTGTGCGTTTTGTTTGTTCCATCAGACTACCATCGTTTTCATTGGGCATTTTTGTTTGTTCAGTCAGAATCACATCATTTTGTTGTGCTTTTGTTTTCAGCCAGAATCATGCTTTTTGTTTGTTCAGTCAGAATCGCAATATTTTTGTTGTGCTTTTTTGTTTGTTCAGTCATAATCACATCATTTTTGTTGTTTTCAGTCAGAATCTTGCTTTTTTGCTTGTTCAGTCAGAATCACTGCAGCTTTCAGTCAAAATCTTGCTTTTTTGCTTGTTCAGTCAGAATCATATCATTTTTGTCATGCTTTTTTGTTTCTTCAGTCGGAATCGAATAATTTCTGCTGTGCTTTTTTGTTTGTTCAGTTAGAATATCATCATTTTGTTGATCTTTTTTGTTCATACAGTCTGAATGAAATTTCAGTCGGGGTGAAAATTTCATTTCAGTTTCATCATATTATTATTGTGAATCATTGTTTTATTTTCGTATGGGATTGGAAACACACCACCTAGTAGACAACAACCGGGCTGTCACTCCACTCACATTAGCTGCAGGGCATGAAATAAACTCTATTGTGTAAATTTTACAGAGTGGTAAACACCCTTTAGTCTCATTACTTCATGTCATGACAAATCCCTGTGTGTTTGTCCTAGACACCAGGCATACATACTTCGTTATCATATCTCACGTCATGTCAACGTCAAGCACTTACCAAGAATTCCACCAGGTGGCCGCTGTGTCTCCCTCCACAGAAGCCAAGCAAGTGCTTGTTTCTGATGGAGGAAGAGGTCCACCTTCAGTCCATCAGGAGCTTCTGAATACTTGCTCTCGTCTGGACAGGTGCTCAGGGATTTATGCCACGTCCTCAGAGCTTCTGATGTGACAGTCTTCACCTCCCACTTTCGAGCTGCAAAGTGTAAAAAGCAAACAGAGTGTTACTGTACATATCGACAGAGTGTAACTCGGCACATCGGCAGAGTGTTACCTACTGTACACATTGACAGAGTGTTACTGTCCACATTGGCAGAGTGTTACTGTATTGAGAGTGTTACTGAAACTTTGCCAGAGTGTTACTGTATTACCTACACATTGACAATCTTACTGTACACATTGACTGGACAGCATGTTCCTGTACGCATTGACAGTGTTACTGCACGCATTGACAGTGTTACTGTACACATTGACAGTGTTACTGTACACATTGACAGTGTCACTGTACACTTCGATAAGAGTATTACTGCACACACTGACAGGTGTTGAGTGTCACTGTACACATTGACAGTGTCACTGTACACTTTGACAGTGTTGCTGTCCCGTCCACTTGTCGTTCAACTTAGATTGCAACCTCAT
>JASGXE010010990.1:0-13976 GCA_030068105.1 Sinentomon sp. SZTP_YWyxl | reverse complement strand
TTACAATGCTGCTAAAAACTTGAAGTCTATGTGTTTTTCGTCTGCTTGCCAGCGATGACAGACTGAGACTGTTCAAAAGGATGGATACGCTAGTTTGACGGGCATATGAACCCGTAATCATGCGGGCGGCTCTCCTTTGGACCATTTCCACTTTGGCGATATCTACCTGACTTGCTGGGTCCCAACCTGCACCGCGTACTCGAGTAAGGGTAACCCAAGGACAATATGTTTTAAGCTTAGCTTCTCTGGATGAGTACTTCATGTTTCTCAAAAAGAAACCCACGTTTTTTTGCTTTACTGCACGTGGAGTTTATGTGATCTCTCCAGGAAAGATCCCTTGAAATTAAAACACCCAAATATTTGAAAGACCTGACATTCTCAATTGGTTGGCCACTGACTGTGTAAATTACCTCGGCTGCAGGTGTTTGGAGGTGCTTGGAAAAGGACATTGCTTTCGTTTTGGCTGCATTAATCTGCATACCCCAGGCGCCGCACCAAAGGGAGACCTGGTTGAGGTCCAACTGCAGAATGCGCGAGTCATCGGGTGAAGTAACCGTTCTATAAATGACGACATCGTCCGCAAACAGGCGTATACTCGACTGGAGGCCGTCTGCAATATCATTTATGTAAATCAAAAACAATAAAGGGCCTAAAACGCTTCCCTGTGGCACACCTGATGTAACAGGAGATTCACCTGAAGTTACGTTCTTGACTGAAACCACTTGTGTGCGATTCTCCAAAAAGTTTCTTGCAAGATTGATGATATAAGAGGGAAAGCCCAAAATTGCCATTTTCTGAATGAGTTTGTCATGAGGAACTAGGTCAAATGCCTTTTTGAAATCCAAAAATATTGCGTGAGTTGGAATCCTATTGTCGAGATTCAAGGATATTTCATCGACTATAACAACAAAATTTGGGTCTCGCAGGACATTTTATTTCGAAAGCCGAACTGGTTCGGATTGAGAATTTTGTTTATGCTCAGAAAACACCCGATGAACGTGGCCAAGACCTGTTCAAAAACTTATGAGCAGATGCAAGTTAATGATATTGGACGATAACTTTCAGAATGGTTTTGTGGTTGGTCTTTCTTTCTAATTGAGATAACCACGGCCTTTTTCCAGTCAAGGGGCAGTTCACCATTCAAGCATATTTGTAAGAAAAAAGAGGTTAATATGATACTCAAGGATGGGGATAGTTCCTTTAAGAGGCGACCGGGCAGCCCATCAGGGCCCATTGCTTTTTTGGGATTTATTTGTGAAAGCAACTTCTTGATGCCGGAGGCATAAATTACAGGAGGGGGCGTGGCAACAGCTCTGTTAACTGACTGGGACAAAAATTATGTTCTAATGCTATGCAAGTCATGTCGATTTCTTAGTCCAAGGGCTATACGTAATCTTGCATCAATGCGTCTTCTTGTATCAATATCTGATCGGGAAACAAACGAAGGGTAAAGCCTAGAATGGGGAAGCCGTCGGAATTAATCTATCAAGACGGTTAAAGATAACTTCAAGCAAATTACGCTTACCAAGAGTTTGGTCCTGGGACAAGACTGAAAATGGGTGCGCAGGAAACGTCACTGAAACACGATCAACACTGATTTGGCAAAATGACGGAGGGAAGTAAACAGGATTTTCTTCGCTTGGCTGACTCTGCATCTTGTGATTTCCAATCCACCGCAAGTGGGGGCAACCAATTTTGCAAATTCAATGTCCAATTCTTGACTGGAATGCTCAGTGGCGTCATTCCTCACCCCCGAGGAAGACACCCCCTCCTACCCTGTAAGCATGGTTCAATTGGCAAAAAGTACTCTTTGGAGACAAAAGTTTGTTGTCGTGGATGTTTGGCATCAGCCATGTTTCCGTTAGAAAGACAAAATCGACGGAATCAGTGACCATGGAGTGGATTGATATTGTTTTCTCACAAAGTGGCAATTGGCGATGAATATGCAAGAAAAATCATTCCTAAACGAATAATAACAAGCCGCGGAAAAGACAGATGAAGCCGGAAAGGGGCCAATGAGAGCGAACCAAAATTTGAACTTAGTGTTTAATCGTGAGACTATGGATCTCGCAGGTCACTGGTGTCTTATCTGCACAGGTAATCATCACGAGCTTCTCAGGTGATAGCCTCTTGGTTTGACTCCCAAACGAATGAAATCTACCAGGGCTGTTCAACATCACCTTCCCTGACCTTCGTCTTGCTGCGAACTTCCCACATCCGTGCAGATCCCTTCTTTTGAAAGCTCTTCGATTTGATTTGTGGAAGCCATGAAATGCAACCCCACCTTCAACATGGTCTTGAATTTCTCTTCCGATCTCTCGCTCTGTTTTTCTATCGCTTCCTTTTTCTCTCTCCCCACCTTTCCCCGTCTCACCGTTCCTGTTTTCACAATCTCTCTTCTTTAACGCATCAACTCTTCCCTCTCGAACGCTTTCTCTCACCTGCCTTTCTCCCTCTCTCCCCCGGCTTTTCCTCCACTCCACTCTCTTCATCGAACGTAAAATCTTCCACCGGTGCTACAAGGTCAGCCCAATGTCGGGTAGCTGATGCGAGATTCAACTATTGACATCTGCGCCCTTGTTTTTGACCATTTACAGGCCAGTCCAAATACGAATGCAGGCCGTAATGCAGGCCAGGCCTCATGCATATTTTTGGAAAGATGTGGCCTGGTCAATCAACTTTTGGTAAAAGACACACAGAGCCGATGTTTGTTGCGGCGAATGCCGCGACTTTCGGTCCACCACGCACTCATGTTTCTCGAATATTCATTTCAGACGCTTTCGCTTTCGACGGTTCTGTGTGGTGTCTACTGTCTACACGGCGGACTTTTATTAATTGAATTAAGCCCATCTCTTTCCGGTGATGTCGAAATTAAATTACAGTTTAAATGCGGTTATGGAGAGCAGCACTAAGCAGCAGCAGAAGCCGCCATTGCCATGCCATCCATAGTTGAATCTTCCTTCCGGCGACGCATGATGTAGGCGCAGGCCACCGCCATTGCAGCGCCGTAGCCTCCTTGATTGGCCTGCCGTCCTTGCACCTGTGCCCTTCCGCCTATATACAGTTGCTTCAGAGTAATGCAGTCAAAGTTAATTGAAAATTCTATATTTCCTGTTGCAGAGCAGGCATCACGAGCCTGCTTAATCAATTTATTTATCATATTATGGAATTGCTTTCTTATTCCCAAGCACCAGAATGCATCCTTTGCCTTTCTGATTTACTGTGAAAGATTGCTATCACATTTAATACTGAAGATTTTCCCCGTGAGGAAATATATTGTGTGTTGTGCATGAGCTTTTGGACTGAAAGCGATACCCTTTTTTGGCTAAGCTATACCCATAAGCTTCCTAGCATTCAATGGCTACATGAATTTGGCACCAAATTGGCTTTCTCTATAATAACTTTATTCCTCGATAATTCTTTCTTTTACTCTTATGCAGGCGGCAGAAATTAAAGCGTCACATTGCAGCAAGGCACAGGTGTCAGATTTTGACCTCGATTTTTAAAGAGGATCTTTAATTTCTGCTGCATGTTTTTTTACCAAAATCTGAACAGTCGCAATTTTTACATGTTTGAGTAAATAAATTCCGCCGCCACTTAACAGTTCAGCCACGTTCTGTTTAGATATCCCTTCTTTTGTATACCGTACGTTTTTTTCAAAACACGTTGACTGGATCTGCATTTGCACGAGGAGCACCATATTGGTTGTGCTTGCGATCGTCTGGATTTCAGGCGTGAGGACGTCATCCTGACTGTGGAGACTGCATTTAACGGTTCTTGTGCTTGACTGCGACCTGTCGGGAGATCCTGAAGGGGTGAGGGGAGTCTAATTTCCTGCTTTCTTGCATTTTCGTGCGCTGATCTCTTTGCCAACCACGCGGTCATTTTCATTCGATCCTGTACTTTTTCACCTGGGTTCACGACGAAGCGCTGCACGAGGTCACTGCACCTGGCCGACGCTTGCTGCGCTGTTTGGTTCACGGCAATCGCGAATAGGGTGTCACTGGTTTCGTGCGGACGTTTGTTTCCTTGCCTTTTGCAGATGGTTTGACTTTTTTGGCTTCCGTAGCAGAAACCAAAAGAAAAAAAAAGAAAAGGCGGGACAAGAAACAATGGTTAGATATCATGGCGCATACCCATTTTAAATTGCTAATCAGGCTTTCGCATCTATCAGAGTGGCATGTTCAACCCCGTGTGAAGTCACTCCTGAGGAAACATGCGGTAAAAGTTTGGCAAAAGGTTTCATTTATTTCCTGGTGAAAATTCTAAATTTTGCTAAAATTTTGGTGAATATATTTTTTGGCAGCCAAATTTTTAACGAAACCCAAATTTTGGTAAAATTTGGTAAAATTGGAAAGAAATTGTTAAACTTTTACAAACTAGTGTCTTTGCCACGAGCAGAAATTTCAGCAGAGGTGAACAAGCCACTGGCACTGCTCGCAAAACTTCCTTCGCATGCAACTGCGCCAAACCAACCAGCAAAATAAAAGCGCGACACCCTGTGGCGTTGCTCAGGTTTTCGTCCGCAGCTTGCAATTTTCAGGAATCAACAAAAACGACAAGACGGACGCCTGACGTGTTTAAAAAAAACGTACGGTACTACCTAGGTACTCTACCGATCGAGTTATTGAATAATGTATACGAGAATCAAACAGCTTATTCCAGTGAAGACACAAACTGAGAATGCTCAAAATTAGCATGCTTAGAGGAAAGCCAAAATTTCTGCAACAATGCATGAAGAAGCGGTCGGAAATTGCTAATTCCGTGCAGAAATCAAAGTTTGCAGCGGTATATTTGCCTGGCTAAGTTTGTATCTTCAAATGAAATACGATACAGATTGCAAGGCAGGGTATGGTTTGAATAATCACGTGATTTTCACAAAATTTTGCGTGACATTTTTTTGTAGCACTATTATCCGCGTAAGGAATTCAGCTACGGATTGTTCTGTTCCGAGGAGCAAATCTTTGCCCCTGTCCCTCTGCTTCTATAAAGAGTGTGTAAAAAATTTGCTCCTCGGCGTAAATTAATCCGGATTTGAACTCCCCATCGGTGTATGTCCCAATCATGAACGTCCACCGTATAGTCGACCAATATGTATTTCGTAATTTCCAAAGCGCATAAACGTCAATGCCTTACCTGCGTTTCGTAGTGCTTTGATATCTGAACTGCCACAAACTAAATTCAATGTGGCACAATCGCACAGTCCTGTTAGAAACAGCTGCACTTGCTGTTCGCAAATGTGAACTGTTTGTTGAGAGCCAGTTCAAAAAGTCACTTCAAACACGACCCTTTTGGGGTATTTTTTGCAGAATCAGTCGAAAGAATTGAGCTTCATTCAAAGAGCTCTTTTCGTCCCCTCGTTCGGCTCTTTCTTATTTGGAGTCCAAAGGTCCCTATCGGTGGAGAGATCAAAACAGGGTTAACGTGAACTCCGACCTGCGCGATGTAAATTTTTGTCATCTACTCTGAAGGTAAAAAATTAACGACCTCGGCGAGTGGCGTTTCCTCGATGAAAATCCCGTTTGTCTTTCCAAGAAATGCGCATTGCACTTTGATCAAAAGGAAATCAAACCAACGGTTTAAATGACCATAATTTTTGCGTGTTGGGTTTGTGATGATTCATGGGTATGATTCAATTTTTCGGACTTCGATTATTCCATTCCCTCCTTCATGAAAGGTTCAGATCTACCACAATCATGCGAGTTGGGATGATCGGTTCAAAAGGGAAATTGCTGGTAACTTGAGGGAGTGTCTCACAATCTTTCCCAGAATCCAACTTCAATGAAACTGTTTTGTGGGGCACCAAATTCGTCATTCCAAATTCTTGTTGCGGGTGTTGATACGGCAGTTGTGCGTGATAATCGCAAATTGCGCGCACCTGGTCAGGAATTATGGATGATGCGAGAGCACATGTTAAAACTAGAATAGGCCGAAATGGAGGAGGGCATGCATTCTGCTAATTTTCACGCAAATCAGGTTTTTGCGAAATTTCGAAAGAATGATCTCGAAAAACCGCAAAACAATCATCCATATACCATCACATCATTTGCGCGACCGACAGGAATGGGTGACATTCTCGAAAACTTGCAGGAAGTAGACCACTATACCTACTCGCACCCTGTTAATTAAAAATGTCGACCCTGAAGAAGCGTTTTTGAAATGCGTCGCTGCGTTGGAGATACATTCTCGAGGAGAAACGCAGCATCAGGAATCCAGTTTCTGGTGACAGTAGTTCCAAACAGCATCTGGAGTTAGACCAAGTTTCGCGGATGTGATTTGCGGACAAAAAGGCGGGCAGCATTCGCGGACAAAAAGGCAAGAATTCGGTTGACAACAATTAATGCGGATGCCAAGCCTGACAAGCAGGTCGTTGGGGTTTGCAGGTTAGTCCAACTCCCCATCTGGACTGGAAGGTTGGAAACTGTTGCTGATACTCGAGCATCCCATTGGCAATACACTTGTGTATCGAAATATAACACGAAAAAACAGTGCAAATACGATCGAATGTGTTCCATAAACCGAACTGTCTCCCGGCACAATGTTTGGGAGTTGCCCATGGTCAAACAAGGTGTTGCCCATTTTGCGATACTTTCTTGCGTCAGGCTTTCCGTGATGTCATGCATTGAATGCGTCAGTTGGACCCTCCGAATCTTTTAAATTATTCCAGGCTGAAATTGGAAGGGTCTCTGAGCTTGGGCTTTTGATTTCGCGGTGTGTCTCTTGGAGATTTAATGGCGAAGAATTTCAATGCGCTCGACATCATGGACCCATCACACGATTCTTTGTTTCGGTGCCACTCGGCCGCACATCACTGGAAACGCACTTTTGAGACAATGTTCGAAATTCTGAACTGTCATACGAGTCGCGGAATGCATGGAATTTCCAGACGAATGTGGCCACTTGTCGGCCTGCACACTACGCCATGCTTCTTCGTGGATGCCATGCCATTGAGAGATGGCACAGCAGATTCAGTCAATCGACGAAGGGAAAATGTTTGTTCCCGTGGAACCATGCCGGATTCCTCGGTGTGAAATCGTCGGAAGCGGAGGCTGCGCGCGTTCCAAAAGCCCCGCCTCAACTTTCGAATGCAAAGTGCCTGGAATCTCCACTGCTGTGGGTGGAGTCTGATTGAACCTCATAATTCTAACCCACGATTTCAATAGGTTTAGGCGTGTATATGTACCCACTAGGCTTCGATGTATACATTATCATTAATTTTATAGACTGTCTTGTGGTAGGGTGGATTCCGTGGCTGTACCTATATTAGGGCTGCATGTATGTATATCTCGGTTTCAGCCTGATGCCGGAAAGGTCTGCTTCAAATTCTCAGGGCTGAAGAGCCTAGCGAAAGCCAGTAAACTACTAAACTAGGCGAATTGAAAGCAAATCTCTTGGAAGGGCCGTGCACAGGAGTAGGCTACGCGTGCTTTGGGAGGCGAGGGAGTCAGCGGGATCTGGATGTTAAGTTGGAAGAATCGTAAACGAAGTGGACTTTGATTGGAATGTTGGGAACGTTGATGATGATGCTGCCTCTAACTGGCTCTAAATTGATATGAAGCTGAGGTGGGAACTGCTTCTGGGTCCGAAAATTGGTTCATGGTACAGGTTGTTCAGAATTCTTCCACCTTTTGACATATGGGCACCTTTTGCTGGTTCAGGGGGGCATTGCAAGCCGAGTGTACAGGAATGGTTATTCTGATGCTGTAGACAAGGCGGCCGTGGGGCATCAGCGGCTCATTCCAGGGAATATCATATGCTGATAAACTTGTTTCGGAAAAATGTGAACACTGAAAGGTTCCGCAACCATGGTAAACCACAGCACTTGCTATGCAACACTTGGACATTTATCCCATACTTACAGGATTGATTTTGAAATAACCATCGCCTGAACTTGTTCTTGTAAACGACATGTCCATTTAATGATTGCAACTTGAACACCACGTTGTGACTTGAACATGTTCTTGAAAATGCAGCTGGCCTTTTTTCTTATATTTTCTCAGTATTTCATGTGCCTGTAACTTGTTTGCAAATAATATTGATAGGAGGAAACTCCCAAAATGTAAAATATCAATCAAATCAACCAACTGTTTTAATGGAATACCAACTATACCATTTCCAGCACTCCAAAATCGACAACCGTTTTGTGCTGCCAGTCTCACATCACGAGTAGGAAGGTACTCTCAATAATTATCGTGCTGGATCTCCTCAACCGCCGCAAATAACTAATAATCAATTACGTAAAATTTAGTTATTTTATTTCATTTATTTTTTTTTTTTAATTTAAAAAACCCTCATCCCACGACGTGATGAGGCCAAGAAGAAGGCCAGAAAACAAAAAAGACCCAAGGCGAGTAAGTTCAGCAGAAATAAAGATAAACAGATTAACCATTTCAAAAGATAAACAGCATTTGTCTTTTTTGGGCCTTAAGGCCTAAAAACAATAATATTGTCCCAAAATAGTTATGCAGTTGTGAATGAAACAACACTGCATCAGCAGGGATGCAGTGTTGTGGCAGCGGAATCAATGTACTCGTGCATGTAAAAAAAACTGCGACTTTTCAGATTTTAGTAAAAAAATCCACGCTGCATATTTAATTGAAGATCTTTTTTAACGTGCGAGGTTAAGATCTGACACCTGTCGAAAGCCTTGTTGCAACCTGACGATTTTTATTTCTTCCACCTGCAAAAGAGTAGAAAGAGAGAAAAACGTTTCGGATGGGAAAAAAACATGTTGGAGTAGATAGATTAATTCCGCCGCAATGGAGGCATTTGCAAAAAAAATCAACTGAAAAATCATTGGCACTAACCATTGTTCGAACCATCAGTTGGCACATACCGTTCACCGAAGTCGATTTCTTCAACAGTCGCCACCATCAAGAAATGTTGAGTCAATTCTGATGTCATCAAAAATGTCATCGCAACGCACAGTCAATTATTAAAGCAACTTTAAAATTTTGTCAAGATTTTCATGGAAAAGAAGACAAAAACAACATTAAAACTTGGGTCACACAAACACAAAGTCAATCTCTTTTGAAAATTGGTTTTTGCCAACAATTTATCTTTTGCCAACAATTCATCAAGTTTTGTCATTTTTCTGCCAAAGCAGCAAACTCTCGGTGCATGCAGGACCGACCAGCGAAATTCTTTTCGTTGAGCTTGCAATTTCATCTCATGAAGATCGTGGTGGAACCACAAGTTTTCTGCCAGAATCTTTTATTTTGGCCATGGCCGGATTCGCACTAGGAGCGAGTCGCAGCTCGATCAAATCAATGTGTGCGACGTCCATATCGTTTGGCCTTTTGGAGAAAGAGAAACATGAATTCTCTGTAGCATGCAGATAGGGCCTATTCGCATTCCCGGGTGTCACGACATGCGGAAAATCAAAACTTGCATATACAGTTGTAGAAGTTGGCGAACTCCCTGTACGCGAGGGATTTCGAAGCTCTTCAAGGAGGCAAGAAGAGACTGGGATAAACTTGAGAATCAAATGACCAAATTTGGGCCTCAATTCCTTGGCGCAAAGCCGGAAATTGATGAGCCTCTGAAACTGAGTTTTGGACCCATGAGACAATGCACAAGAGGACCATAATCATTGGTTAGTTCAAGGAATACGGCACAATAATTCGTAGAAAGCGCGTCACGGAAAAAAAACCATGTTATCATTTTCCGTTTCCTGTTTTTCCTGTGATACATCCATCCGCGGAATAAACTTTGCTGAACGTTATCACGCATGAAAAAAGCGTGAAATACCAATTTACTCAACTGAGAAATTATCCTCAACCTCAAATTGCTTGGGTCGGTAAAAGCTGGATCAAAGACGAGTAAAATTCACATGGACCTTCAATTCCAGCCACACTGAAGTCGGCACTGGACAGGCAGCAGAGAGACCGTATATGCCTGCAGCATTGCGTTGTTGTGGAATCCCGTCAAAAAAGAATTGGGCAACATCAGTCGCTGCGGATTTTTTCGCCACCGCTTTTGATTTGTCTCCAGGGAAACCCAAATCGAGTATTTTTGCAGAAAACGCTCTCTGCCGTCTAAATTTGCGACAGCACTTGAAACAACCACATGAACCCGTCGCTGCGGGAACCTCTTTGGACGGGACCCCTATAAAACTGCATGGGACGATGGAGAGACCAAAAAGGACCCTCAGGTAACCTCATGTGAACCCGCTGAGTCTGAAACATTCGGTGTATGACGCACTTTGTGGCACCCCAATGGGGCCATGAAACCCCTCTGAAGCCGCATGCGACCCACGAAAACCTGCACGGAACCTCTCAAGGCTCCTCGCTGGACGACATTAGGTCACTCTAAAACGGCATGGGACGATCAAGGGACCTCATTCCCACACCTGGGTGGGTGAGATGCTCCTTTGCAAGGGTTCCTATTCAAAAACGTCTCATCAGAGCCCGACTGAGGGGAAAATGAGAGACCATGGACTTGCACTTTTTAACAAAAGATGACACTGTCGTTCCTAAAAGCGCCCATAATCTACAACCTGTACCTACAATCTGTAAAGGAGTTGTTCTTCATGAAATTTATCCAAAGGCAGCCTTGGATTGGAACTTTCTGGACATTCCGAAAAGAGTGCAAATTATTCTTCGCCATGTAGGCCTACCTACGACGGTTTGGATTTTGGATGAGTTGTACTCATTTCAAATTGCCATTGGGTTGTGACACCGCAGCTTGACATGATCAGCGTACAATGAGATATTCGTATATTCCCCGTTTCTGGCTCTTTCGTGACTTGCGGAAAGTGCCAAAATGTTCACCAACTGTTTCTTGATTCCGCTATCCATTTTCCATTTCTTGTGTCAAAATAGTGCAGAATCCAAACTTGGAGTTCGAGACGAAGGACAATAATGTGGATAAATTACTCAGGAACCCATCCACACATAAGCTGCAGCCCTCAGTCAGTTCTTGAAATAAAATGAATACGGCGGAGCGTTTTTTTTTCTTTTACGGATGTGTCCTGTCATGTATTGCCTGTTATCACATAGGCTGGCCAAAACAAGCCTATGTTTTTCACAAACGTAAGTGTATTTTCCAGAAAATTGGATAAAAATCACCGATGGAGCCGTCCAATCAGCCTGATGAAGCCTCGCACCAGGCATTACTCTGTTTTGTTCCTGATTACCGGATTTATAGTGTATACTGGCCTCGGTTGGCCTAATAACAAGGAGAATGGAACGCAGGACTAGCCTATATCCCATGGTGTTTGGGTCGGCTCATTAATATTACTGTCGCGTTTCTGTTCACAGCAGCAAACGTGATTGAGCCGCACCATTTGATTTGTTATCCTTAATGGTGTCTTCTATGGTCTTTCTCTCATGAAAAGCGAAGGGAAACAGTGTCCGCTAAATGTTTCTGGACACACACATCATTTTCAATGCATGCAGCACAATAAGGATGCGGATTGTTTGCTCGCTCTCTTTTGAAATTCGAGGATTCTTCTGGTATATAGCGGCGGCGGAATTAATGTATACTGGCGGCGGAAAAAGATTACCCATACATGTGAAAAATTTACAATCTTGAGATTTTAGCAAAAGCTCCATGCTGTAGAAATAAAAGATCCTATTTCATCACTAATGTCAAAATTTGACACCTCTAGAAAGCTCCGTTGCAATTTGGCGCTTTAATTTCTACCAGATGCATAAGAGTAAAAAGAAAGAAAAAAAGTTTCGGAGGCAACAGTTCGATGGGAAAAACACATGTATGAGTAATCTTTTTCCGGCCGCCACTATACTCATACATGTAAAAAACGCCACTGTTCAGATTTTAGCAAAACTCCATGCTGCAGAAATTAAAGATCCTCTTTTATAACCGAGGCCAAAACCTGACTGCTCCAGAAAGCTCTGTTGAAATCTGGCACTTTAATTTCTACCACCTGCATAAGAGCAAAAAGAAAGAAAAACGTTTCGGAGGCAACAGTTGAATCGGAAAATCACATGTATGCGTACATTAATTCCGTCGCTGTCACGGAGAAATAATTCAAAGGTCTGCCCAAATATACTCGTTCAGGGGTCATGCTTCCAGTGTGTCATGATGTGTTTTGCGTCGCATGTTGCAATTGCTTCGATGAACTCTTGTGTGGATAATTTTGGAAAAGGTGTACGGAAAATAGAGGATCCTTTCCGGACATTCCTGAAGAACATAAACTGAGAATTGCTACGCTCGTCCATTCAAATATTCCGCGACACTTTAATTTCTTTACTGGATCGTCAGTTCTCGATCAGTTTGTCATTGTTCCAAGAATTCTTGTTTCCTCTAAGCACACTTGTGAGCATTCTAGTTGCCATCAAAAGTGGAATATAGGTACCTCATGAATTTTGAATATGGAGTTATTGAGTTATAATTATTGTTGCAGGAATTCTGGATTCCGTCCCACCATAAAGCATGCTTGAGAGCATTCTCATTTTTTTCTTCAAGTGGAGTAAATGAGTTTGTATTGCAGCAGGAATTCTGGATTCCCATCAAAGCATGCTTGAGGGCATTCTCAGTTTGCATCTAGAAGTGGAAAAAGAAGGCTTGCGAGAGAGGTTCAAAGCATACTACTGTTCTGCCATCTCAGGGCACACATGTTTTGCTGCAGTTCTGTTCCTTTGACGGATCTGGTCATGACCGAACGACCTCTCCCCATCACATTCGATCGCCCTTGGTGCAGCTGGTGACACTTTTCTTTTGGCTCGTTGTGATGTCACGTTGCCTGCCATCTCTCGGATTTTACCGTAATTTCCAGGGATTGAAATAGCCTGTTTTCAATGGGCTTTTCTTCTTGCAACAGCTGAGATCCGCCTCCGCCTGCAAACAACAGCCTTGCTCCAACGCACTTCCGGTGTTTGTCATTGTTCATTGCTTCTTTTTAAAACCTTATGATTTTGTCAAGATATTCATGGGAAAGGCATACGAAACCCAATGAAAAAGTCATGACCATATTTCCCAAGGAAAGGCAGGAAAGAGCAAGCTCCCAAATTGATTTTGCCTTTTTTCATCCCAGTTTTGCATTTTAGTGGGACATGGGGACCATATCGTGCAGCTTTTGGAAAACGCCACGTTAATTCCAATTTCAGAACTCGAGAAAACTGACATAGCGGATCATACAGGAAGCCTTGAGAAATAGTCGAGATAAGTGTCAAATCTGATTGGTCGGAGAGGTATTCTTCAGGCTGCGCTCAGTGCCGCAACCAAGAGGGGCGTGACCCCCCCCCCCCGAAATCCAAACAAAAAACGACTCTTCATTCTTTAGAACTTGCATGACCTTGTCGTTCCTAAAGCAAGTGAAGGCCGTTTAGAAAATTCTTATTTCTTCTTGCATACATTTCTTGGGGAACATCTGGAGGTCGTGAACAGTTTGGCTTGAGAAATCATGAGCAGCGCAGGGTGAAGATGAAACATAAAGAAAACAACATTCGTCAATGCAATGCAGCTCACTTGACGATTAATGGCACAAGCAGCTGAGGTGCAATAAAATTTATTCGTCAAAGTGAAATGACTCTCTTATCACCGCAGACAAAAGAGTGCTGCCTTGTGCGACCTGTAGCTGTCACGTGCAACATAATCCTAATTTGTTTACCTTTCTGGGTAGGTATACCCATAGCTATAGAATAACATGTTATTCTATAGCTATGGGTATACCTTGGATATATCTGTCAGGGAAAGGAAACCTGTGGCTTTGTGCAGTAATGAAGTTAGTTAGCACAGTGGCAGCGCCACGGGCTGCCAACTTGCAGACCGGGTATTCGATCACAAAATGGTCCTGACTTGTTTTTGCCGGCAAAATCTCCAGATAACTTAGACGGAGGTACACCCTTTCCGAAAAAATAAAGTTATTGCGTCCTTTTCTTGACAGATGCCCATACTCTCGTTCTGCAATCATCACATTCAGCATTCATTTTTTTGGCATCTGGATATTATCGCATGGGGGATAAACTGGAACACAAAAGGGGAAAACTATAGAGAACCCTCAGGTTTGGAGT
>JASGXE010010989.1:0-14160 GCA_030068105.1 Sinentomon sp. SZTP_YWyxl | reverse complement strand
GAATCCAGAATGGATTTCGAAAATGGGGTAATTCGAGTGGGCTTCGTCACTAATTGTTCGAGATTAAAGGTACAACTATGTCCTCCAAGCACTTGTCATTGTTGTTTAGGGGTTGAGATAAAGGCTGGTTAATTTCGGTGACATCCGCCGCAAAAAAGTTTGGAGCATTTACATCTCCACAGAGGAGAACCTTGTGGCCCAGGGACACATGCGCTCTAACAGAGTCGTAGAGATCGCCAAGAACCTTGTCGTTAGATGACAAGTTCGGAGGCAGATAAACAGCAGCCAGAAAGATATCAAAATTTCTTTTGACCCTTATAGTGCACCACACAATTTCCAAGGGGCTGGTGGCATCCAAATAAGTGTCAGCACTGTAACACACGATACTTTCATGAATGGCGATTAGCACTCCTCCACCACGACGATTGCCAGGTCTGTCACATCTGAAGGTTCGGAAGATAGATGGAAAAATTTCAGCATCACTGACATCGGGCCTCAACCAGGTCTCACTCAACACAATAACATTTACAGAATGGGTGGTTATTACACTTAACAATTCAACACGCTTTTTCAAGCTCAAAATAGATTGGCAATTTAAAACGGCACATTTAATGTTGATTGAAGAATGGGCTGGCAAAGTTTTATTGCTGGGTGGCAAATCTGCCCCCACCATCGCAAATGACGGATCAACGCTGGCCATCCCGCTTCCGCGGCTGCAGAGTCTTTTCAAAATCGTCCAGACTGCAGGCTTGGTTGGAAGTAGACGCACACATATTTAACTTCTTTTGACAATTCTCCCAGACTGCAGGCTTGGCTGGGAGAAGAAAACACAGATGATGAGCGTCTTTTCAAAATCGTCCAGACTGCAGGCTTGGCTGGGAGAAGAAAACACACCTGATGAGCGTCTTTTCAAAATCGCCCAGACTGCAGGCTTGGTTGAAAGTAGACGCACACATTTTTAACATCTTTTGACAATTCTCCCAGACTGCAGGCTTGGCTGGGAGAAGAAAACACAGATGATGAGCGTCTTTTCAAAATCGTCCAGACTGCAGGCTTGGCTGGGAGAAGAAAACACACCTGATGAGCGTCTTTTCAAAATCGCCCAGACTGCAGGCTTGGTTGAAAGTAGACGCACACATTTTTAACATCTTTTGACAATTCTCCCAGACTGCAGGCTTGGCTGGGAGGAGAAAACACAGATGATGAGCGTCTTTTCAAAATCGTCCAGACTGCAGGCTTGGCTGGGAGAAGAAAACACACCTGATGAGCGTCTTTTCAAAATCGTCCAGACTGCAGGCTTGGTTGGAAGTAGACGCACACATATTTAACATCTTTTGACAATTCTCCCAGACAGCAGGCTTGGCTGGGAGAAGAAAACACAGATGATGAGCGTCTTTTCAAAATCGTCCAGACTGCAGGCTTGGTTGAAAGTAGACGCACACATTTTTAACATCTTTTGACAATTCTCCCAGACTGCAGGCTTGGCTGGGAGGAAGAAAACACAGATGATGAGCGTCTTTTCAAAATCGTCCAGACTGCAGGCTTGGCTGGGAGAAGAAAACACACCTGATGAGCGTCTTTTCAAAATCGTCCAGACTGCAGTTTTGGTTGGTGCAGATTAAGTTGGAAGAAGCAGTCACACATTTTGGGCCCGTGATTTTGAACGCGTCCTTTTATAAAATCGTCCAGACTGCATGGACTTGGATGGAAGAAGCAGAATTACAAAATGAGTCTGCCGCATCCATTTCAAAAGGCGCACATTCAGTGCGTCTTTTGAAAAATCTCCCAGACTTGGATGGAAGTAGCACATTCTGAGGGTCTTCTGAAAATGTTGCCTTTTTGAAAATATTGTCGTTTTGAAAATGTTTGTCTTTTTGAAAATCTCAGAACAAGTGACCTCAAAAACAGTTTCAAAATGGGCACTGCGATTGTGGCCATTCTCGCGATAAAGCCAACAGTGTCCATTCGAGAATGAATTTCTACAGAATGAACGCTTTTTACCGGCGGTGGGTCTTTTTCTAAACGCTTGACAAATTATTAAGTCGTCATTGGAAACGCCATCAAGGACGAAGTATGGAGACGAAAAAGATGATGCAACAGAACAATGGGGCCGGTGTCTGTTCGGATTCTAGAGCGATTTTTATGTTTGCTTGGTAACAGCAGGATCGGTTAATATTGTCCTTGAACCGTCGTCGCGATCTTTTGGACGGCGTGCCACCGTTACTTATCGAGTTGCAGATCTTTGTGCGAAAAAGTTGATTTTGCAAAATTAAAGTGAAGATAATGATGAAATTACGATGCATTTTGCGCCAAATATATTTTGAGCTTGCAAATAAAAACAATCAAAATTGTACTGTGTCGTCAGTAAAAGACGAAAAAAGTTGCATGTCTTGTCGACAACAGTTCTCCGCGCAAAAATTTGGAGCTCTGGAACATGTCTCCGTTCGGACTTGAACATTTAAATTGCTGACGCATTCCTAAATGGTCGAATATTTTGCAATAGGGTTTGAAAAACTCACTTCGCAGCAGTGACGAGGTTCAAATCGTGACCTCCAAATGGTGGAAATGCCCGCTGGAGTTTAAGGCGACAAGTCACGATGCAGGGTCACCATGTCCACAAAAAGCAGCATTCCCTAAAACACCCTGCACAAATGGCAAGCGAATTGCTGTTCTCCGGTTCGACCGCATGCACGAAGCCTATCTTCAGAGCTGGGATTGACTTTGAGCTCAGATGCAAACACCAGCGGTGTTATTTTCACATTTTTGTCAAAAATGTGCGCGAATAAAGGGCGATCGGCGAAAAAGGAAACGAAAAAGACTGCCAGCAAGTGGCCGTGTCCAGTGAACAGACGTAGTTCTGCTTTCGAACACCTGCGGTGCGGTTCGATTTCCATAATCAGCGAGCAATATCTGCAGAGTTTTCAAAAAAGTTACCGGCGTTCCGTCTGTGTGTGCATGACGCGTTAATATTAACATCGATTTTAACTTTGTCAAATGCAATCGCAACAGGGTGGGCCGGTGGTTCTACCTGGGCATGATGAGGACCCAGGTAGAACCACCAGGTAGAACATCGTGCATGATGAGGGCACTCAATTGGGAATGGAGAAGAGCAGAAATGCATGTGCTACTCCTTGCATTTCCGAAAACTTGAAGGGCGGCGCGGTCACAGGCCGGGTCCTGTGCGTCAAGGTAGTGACTGATGACTCGGGTACCGTTCGACATGATCACAAACATTTGCATTGGTCGTGAGAATGAACATGGAGATACGCGAGAATGTTGTGAAATGGGTGTGAGCTTTGCAGAGTGAAATGCACAGTGCTGCGCACTAAGTCAAAATTTCAACTGTTTGCGACTTTTCTATCGAAACGAACAAATCTGCCTGGAAAACTGGCATGGCCTGAAGTTGTGTGAGAATAAATTATGGCTGCTGAACCTTACCCAATTGCAGGCAGTGCAATCCGAACACCCTGCCATTGAGATGCAGGCACTTGCTCGTTTGCCTTTTGTCATTCCCGATGAAAACAATAAAAACACAATTGTTTTTTCTCGCGCTGAACAACATTGAACGCGTTTGTTGTCGACCGTCCCCGACGTCAGCCTCACCTAAAAAGAGGTGCGATTATCGTTTCCGTTTTCGCCGTACACCCTTTATATGGATTGTTTTGCTTCGATTTAGCTTGAGTGATTTTCGCAATAATGAAGGCACAGACTTTGTAAAGATGGGCTTTGTTCGTGAGACAAAATTCAAATCTCAATGAAAGGATACTTTTCACATTTTTATTCCGTTAATTTTGTGATTTTTTGATGTTTCTGTTTTTTTATATTTGTGGTATTTTGTGATATTCGTGATTGAAAAAAATGTGCAAATTTTGTGACCTTTCCGACACTTGTGTGAAATTTGTGTTCTTTGTGATTTTTGATTTTTTGCACTGGACAGAGTGTGGTATATCGAAGACACCACAAATCTGTTGAAAACGTTGCGACTGTGTCACCCTGTGTTACAGCAATAAATTACCTAATTATTGCCAGGGTGTTGATAACTTCTTTCATGCAAAAAATTATTGGTAGTTTAGAAAATTTGAATCGTGATAAGTAATGCCAATGCCCGATGGGCACATGTCCAGCCATGTGATCGGTCCGTGATGTTGTCTGATCTGTCAGACACGCCATCGTGTTCTCAAAAGAGTCTTTATGGGCAATCACAGATTCGCGCGGTGGATGGGGAGTTTCTGTCATAATCGTCATCATATCCACTGAAAAGAGATCTGGTCGGGCAAAACAATACCGGGTGTTTTGTCATGATTTTCGTCGTTACCTCAATTGCTGGCAGTGAATCATCATATGGAAGTCAACAAAACCTTCCTGCTTTGTTAACAGGAAGATACCCGATATGGTTTGCCCGAACCAGATTGTCTGTTCGCCGATTTGGAGTGGCGCTTTATTGGCGCATCTTGATTTGAGCTCAACGACAAGTTTCACAAATTTAAAGATGCAAGGCGGACCAGGGATTAACACTGTCAAGTCAAAAACGGCCAGGTCTGGCTGCAGTGGCGAATCCCACCTGCCGCGAAGTTACACGGTGTGAGCCCCCTAGAAGCGGCGTCTTGGGCAGAGTCCCAAGGAGTTTCCAAGGGACCGAACCAGGGGCTCGCGGGGACCCGCGGGGTCTCTCAGAAGATGAAGGATTCTGGAAACTTTTGAATAACTTTAAGCGGAAAACTGTGGCTCTTCCAACTAAATCAGCGACAAGGACATTTTTCAGCAGCAAAGGAGACGGTCACCCCCTGCATTCGTTACCTTTCTTGGAGGACCTTTTTCATGCATGCCTTTCCTGGATACTCTTTCTCATACCTGTCTTGGACGCTCATTCTCCTGCCTTTCTTATAGAGGCCGTTCTGATAATATCCTGGAAGCCTTTTCCATACTTTTCTAGGAGGGCCTTTACATATGCTTTCTTGCTGGCCCTTTCTCATGCGAGAGGACTTTCTAGAGGACTTTCTCACTTCTGTCTTGAACGCCCTTTTTGATGCCTTTCGTAGATGACTTTCTCTTAATATCTTGGAAGCTGTTTTTCACGCCATTCTTGAAGACGCTTTTTCATGCCTTTCTTGGATGCATTTTCTCATACCTTTCATCGAGGCCTTTCACAACCTCTCTTGGACATCCTTTCTCATGCCTTTCTTAGAGGCGAGACCTTTCTCATACTCTCTGGGAAGCCCTCTATCTTACCATTATTGGAGGCCCTTTTTCATGTCTTTCTGCTTGGATGCCCTTTCTCCTCACATTTTTCTTGGAGGTCTTTCTAACACTTTCTTTTGCGCACTTTTTCATATAGCCCTGTTTCATTTCTCTCTTGGAGGCCGTTTTTTGCTCCTTTTATCGGAAGACCTTTTTTGCAGTTTTTGTTACCTTCTTTCATGAATTTATTGCAGGCCTTTTTCCTTGTTTGAATCCACGAAAATGGTTAATTTTTAACGGGGTTCGAGATTAAACATTAAAGGGTTAAATATTTTCAATTTGTTTGACGCACGATTGGGAAGGGATTTTCCAAAATGTTGAGTGGATTTGTGGACACAACATGTCGAGCGACGGGTGGGAAAAATAAATGTGATACAAAATGTTGAGTGTACGAAAGGGGAAGGGAATTGCTTTTATACAAAATGTTGAGTGACGAGTTGGAAAAGGAAATGTGCTGTTGTTCAAAATGCGTTGAGTGCGCGAGTGGGAAAGGGAAATGTTTTGAAGAAAATATTCAGTGCATGAGTGGGAAAGGTAAATGTTTATTCAAAATGTTGAGTGACGAGTGGAAAGGGAAATGTAATATTATTATTATTATTTTATGAAGATCCAAAGCTCGTCAGATCCCGCAGTCTCAGCAAGGCGCGTGAATGTTAACAGTTTGGCTGGAATGTAATGTTGAGGGCACGAGTGCGGGAAAGAGGGAGATGATCAAAGCAGGATTTTAATTGCAGGAAAGGGAAATGTTTTTCTTTAAAATGTTCAGTGCACGATTGGGCAGAGGAAATGTTTTTATACAAAATGTTGAATGCAGACTGGGAAATGGAAAATTATTCTAGAAAATGTTGAGTGCATGAGTGGGAACGGGGAATGTTTAAACAAAATGCAGAGTGCGCATGCAGGAGTGGGAAACGGAAAATGTTTTGAAGAAATGCTGAGAGCGAGTTGGAAAAGGATTGTTTCAAAATGTTGAGTGCACGATTGGGAAATGGAAAGTTAAAAACAATAAAATGTTGCGTGCATGAGTGTGAAAGAAAATCGTTTAAACAAAATGTTGAATGGAATGGGAAATGTTTTGATTAGGTAAATGTTAAGTTCACGAGGGGAAAATGAATTTTTTTCAAAATGTTCATTGCACGATTGAGGTTGGAAATATTTTTTTTGATGTTAGTGCACGAGTTAATTGGAAAGAGAAATGTTTTTATGTAAAATGTTGAGTGCACGAGTGGACAACGGAAATGTTTTTTGTACAAAATGCTCTGTGCACCAGCGGAAATGAAAATGTTTTTGTACGAAATGCTGAGTGCACGGGTAGGTACAGAATGCTGAGCGACGAGTGGGAAAAAGAAATGTTTATTACAAAATGTTGAGTGCATCAGTGGGGAAGGAAATGTGTTGTGCAAAATGTTGAGTGTACGAGTGGGGAAGGAAATTTTTTTTTGCAAAATGTTGAGTGCATTTTACGATTGGGAAAAGTAAAATTTTTTAATGTTGAATGACGGGAGGGAAAGGAAACTGTTTTGTCCAGATTGCTGATTGAAGAGTGAGAGAGGGAATTGCTTTAAACAGGAAACATCTTTGTGGGACATTTTCTCCGGAGGATTTTTTCTGTGCACTGTGCAAAATTTAAACCAAAAGGAGCAAACCAGATAGACCAGCGCAACACCGTCGCAGGATCAAATTCCATGAAAATATTGGTTATGCGATCAGAAAATTCCAACTGTTCCCATTTTTCATGAGTTTGCAATCTTGTGCGTTTTTCATATGAAATTTGCTCTCCATGTTTTTACCCATTGGAATTTTGAATTCGCTAAAAGTGAATTCTTATTCCCCTGCATAACCCATTGATTTAAAGTAAAGGATGGCTTGCAGAACGGACCATGCCGAGTCATTTCCGCAGTCACCCATATCCCTACAGGATATAATTCCGAAGAAGAAGTTACATTATTAGAAGCTTTCCACCGCCAAATCTCTCGCATTTCTCCTCTCTGTCCTCCTACTTCTTGACTTCAGTAAAGCTCCATTGGGCTTTCTTTCTTTCTTTCAGTGACGACTCAATGATATCCCTTTGAGAATATTCTGCCTGTAGCTTTATACGGCGAAACAGCCGTCCCCGAGTTCAGCGACATTGAGGATACGCGAAAGTTTCAGTGGAGCGAAAAGCGTTTCTGGAAGTTGCAGAGTGTGGCTTGCTTCGCGCTTGTAGGTACTACGAAACAAAACTTATACGAGTACCTACGGCTGTATTTCCCATTGCTGCTCGCACTCAGATAAACTCAACAGTAAATTCAGCACATGGATTATGCATTGTTCGCAACAATGGAAACGAAATAAGCGTTGTGCATAGAAATGAAATTTCCGCAACTCAAATCAATCCACTATGGCAATCGAGTTTTTAATCGAGTTTTAAAGTTGAGTGTGAGGCGGGCGGGAATGCGGCGGGAATGGCTGGACCTCTTAAGGTCCTGGTGCGTTTTGGTAATGTCGGTTTGAACAGGTTATTCAGTGTGGTGGGTCAGGTTTCGCATGTTGCGTTTTTGCATTTGGGCAGGTTTTTGGAGCTTGCGAGCTTCACTCTTTGTGGTTTTGTTTCGTCAATTTTTGTCCCGGGCATGCGTCGTGTCAGCGGAGGCCATCAGCTGCTATGCACACAGAATTTGCTAGCAAGTACGCTTGGGGGAAGACGTAAAACCAATCAAAAACAGTCGATTTCAGCACAGAAACAACAGTTTCGTTAAAAATGTTCCCAGAGATGAGTATAAAGAATTGTAAGTTTTTATCGTTAAATGGAACAAAAGGTTTCGTTGTCATCACGCCTCACAGCAAGACTGCGGTATTTTTTATTTGGCGAACAGATTTGTGTGTCAGGAAACAATAAAAATGCTGCAATGTTGGTGTGGCGCTGTTTTCTGCAGAAATGGTGTTGTGGCGCTGTTTTCTGCGATGTTGCCATGATGGTGCCGCGCTGTTTTCTGCATTATAGTTATGGTGTTGTGGCGCTGTTTTCTGCTTAAAATCAATCAATCAATCCTTATTTGATACACAAATACCTGCAATGTTTAGTGGAGAAAAAAAATAAAAAATAAAAATTGCGAAACGGACGGAAGGGCGAACATTTCTACATTGTACAGCAGACACAATTTCAAGAAGAGAAGATCGCCACACCACCATTGCTTTGTTGCAATGGTGGTGTGGCGCTGTTTTCTGCATTTTTGTACCTAATGGTTTTGTGGCGCTGTTTTCTGCATTGTTGAAATGGTGGTGTGGCGCTCTTTTCTCTATTGTAATGGTGTTGCGGCGCTGTTTTCTGAATTGTTCTCATCATGGTGCCGCGCTGTTTCCTGCATTGTTGTCATGGTTTTGTAGCGCTTTTATTGCAATGGTGGTGTGGCGCTGTTTTCTGCATATTGTTATGGTGTTGCGGCACTGCTTTCTGAATTGTCATGATGGTGCCGCACTGTTTTCTGCATTGTAGTGATGGTGTTGTGGCACTGTTTTCTGCATATTGTAATGGTGTTGTGGCGCTGTTTTCTGCATTATTGTCATGGTTTCGTGGCACTGGTTTCTGCAATGTTCTCATGGTTTTGTCGCGCTGTTTTCTGCATTGTTGTAATGGTGGTGTGGAGCTGTTTTTGCATTGTTGTAATGGTGGTGTGTGCTGTTTTCTACATTGTAATGGTATTATCAGAGATCTTTAAAGGAGATCTCCTTTAAAAATCTATGGTATTATGGTGCTTTTTTCTGGATTATTGTCATGGTTTTGTGGCGCTGTTTTCTGCATTGTTGTCGTGGTTTCGTGGCGCTGTTTTCTGCATTGTTGTCATGGTTTTGTAGCGCTGTTTTCTGCATTGTTGTAATGGTGGTGTGGAGCTGTTTTTGCATTGTTGTAATGGTGGTGTGTGCTGTTTTCTACATTGTAATGGTATTATCAGAGATCTTTAAAGGAGATCTCCTTTAAAAATCTATGGTATTATGGTGCTTTTTTCTGGATTATTGTCATGGTTTTGTGGCGCTGTTTTCTGCATTGTTGTCGTGGTTTCGTGGCGCTGTTTTCTGCATTGTTGTCATGGTTTTGTAGCGCTGTTTTCTGCATTGTTGTAATGGTGGTGTGGAGCTGTTTTTGCATTGTTGTAATGGTGGTGTGTGCTGTTTTTTACATTGTAATGGTATTATGGCGCTTTTTTCTGGATTATTGTCATGGTTTTGTTACGCTGTTTTCTGCATATTGTTGTCGTGGTTTCGTGGCGATCGAGCACAAGGTTAATAGAATAATCAGGTTGGCCAGTCTCGAAGAATTTCGGAAGCAGCTGATTGTGACGTCAGGCCTGTGACGTCATCGGCGGCAAAGGAAACAGGATGCGGCCAGCAGACAGTTGACGGAGCCAAGATGCTCGTGACAAATTTTGGGAAATTTCGAATTGAGCAAGGTCGCCTGGGTTTATGCAAAACCCAGGCTTGAATGTGGAAGATTTTAATTTCTATTCCCGTGATTTTCTTTGTTTTAAAAAACATTGTTGTTCAACCATTGTTGCAATCGAAAAAGAGAGCGCTACAAGAGCGAGTTTTTCATACTTGTTGGATCGTGTTTCGTATGTGTGTATTTGTTTCGTTCAAGCCTGATAACATTGCTTGATTTACAGCAGTGTCGAAAGACAAAATCAGTTTCGTCTGAGGGGTTGTTGGAGGGTTGCTGTTGCCGCCTGCAGGAGTGCATTTCAATTTATCGTTTTGTAAAAATGACAAGCAGTTGTGCAGTTGCCGAGTGCAAGAACCACAGTGGAAGAAACTGTGACAAACCCGAAGAAATCTTATCCTTCTCATTTTCCAAAAGATCCCATTTTGCGGAAAGCCTGGATTTCTAAATGCAAACGGCGGGACTATTTCAACACCGAAAATGCTCGAATTTGTTCTGAGCATTTCAGCACTGATGACTTCGAAAGAGATCTCGTGAATGAGTTGCTAAACCAACCCCTTCGGAAGAAATTGAAACCAGGAGCAGTGCCAAATCAGAAAATTCCAGGATTTGCACTTCCAAATGCGAAAACGACTGAACAGTGCGTAAACCGCCGGCAACGCATTGAACGACGAGAAACGAAAACGCTTGTACGGAGTTTGACAGAAGATATTCCGTGCGATTCTCCAGTTCCCAGCTATCAATAATTGTCGGAGCAGAGCCTAGAGTTGTTAGGCTACGTCAATCTCCTTCAATATTCAAGGAGTCAGCGAATCAAGCTGAATGCAGTTTTGTCTGAACTCGAGCAGGAGAAGTTGGAGAGACGGGTGTTGATGAAAAAGCTTGAAGATGAGACCGAGAAAAATTTAAAGCTACGACGAGACTTATCTAACGCACGGGAAGCAGCAAAGACGCAGATTGATATCTTAAGGAAAGAGTTGAACGAAATGAAAGCGAACACATCATTTGCAACGTTAGCAACCCCAAGATTTACACCGAGAACAAGATCAGTCTGGAATCGGATAAGCTCCAGTCTGCCTTGGGAAACTTTTTTTCGTCAAGTCAAATCAGATGTCTTCAAAGAGGTCAAGCACGAACAAAATCGTGGGATGCTGAACGTGTGTCAAGACAGCCGACCATTTTTGGAAATTGACCCTAAAATCGAGTCACTAAATAGTTAATTTGTGCTGGATTTGTGCCAATTTGTGCCGCAAAAATTTTTATTTGTGCCGCGTCCGGAGAGCTGGAATTCCCACTTTTTTAATGGTCGGCTGTCTTGACGTCAAGACAGCCGACCACTTTCTAGAAATCGTTCCAGCGCATTTCCGATTGGATAACGCTTTATGCCATGAATTTGTGCTCTATTTGTGCCGTCCAAAACCATCTACACATTAATTTGTGCCGCACCCGGAAAGTTGGAATTCCCACTTTTTTAATGGTCGGCTGTCTTGACGTCAAGACAGCCGACCACTTTCCAGAAATCGTACCAGCGCATTTCCGATCGGAAAATGCTTTATGCCATGAATTTGTGCTCTATTTGTGCCGTCCAAAACCATCTACACATTAATTTGTGCCGCGTCCGGAAAGCTGGAATTCCCACTTTTTTAATGGTCGGCTGTCTTGACGTCAAGACAGCCGACCACTTTCCAGAAATCGTACCAGCGCATTTCCGATCGGAAAATGCTTTATGCCATGAATTTGTGCTCTATTTGTGCCGTCCAAAACCATCTACACATTAATTTGTGCCGCGTCCGGAAAGCTGGAATTCCCACTTTTTTAGTGGTCGGCTGTCTTGACGTAATCCGTGTCCGTCACATCAACATGGAGGCTCAAAAACAAAGACTTCAGAGGCAAACTTTCAGGATGAGTGGGCCTCAGAACCGATCGTCGCTTTCAGGTCGTGCCACAAAACAGCTGAAACGGTTCGCAGATAACAAGCCGGTGGCAACGAAAGGAAGAATTTCGACCAGTGAATATACACGACAAAGAAGCGACGGATTTCTACAAGTGTAAACTGATTAAGAAAGAGAGGTATACTCGTATAGATACTTGTGCATATCTTGATTCTTTAGGGGTTAAGTCATTTATACGGGAGACACAATTGCATGACAGCAGGGAAACATTTTCAGAAAACAGCAGTACCCTAAGCCGTGCAATTGTGTCCCCCCTTTTGCACCAGCATACGGCACAGGGTGTGCCTTGTTTCTCAGGAGGGTGTGTAGTCGGTTGGGATAGGTGGGCGCTTTGGATAGGTTAAGTTAAGTTAGGTTAGGGTGGGTTAGGTTTGGTCAGGTTATGGTTCTCTGTACAGTGTAGGTACCTTTACTTTTAAAACAACCAAACGAACCTTTACTTAAAACAACCGCGACCTAATCAATCCAATCTGACCTAACCTCACCTGATCTCCTTGCGCGACTTTAGAGTGACTAAACCCCATATTTGCTCAGCCGGTAACAGATACAGAACAAGAAAAAATAATACAAGAAGTATAGCAACCAATATGCTAAAGAAAACCGTTTGAGGAGAACACAATTGCACAAAAGAAAAAAAGCACAGCCTGTACCGTCTGCAGGAGCCAAAGGGGGGACACAATTGCACGGCCAAGAGTACAGCTTTTTCTGAAAATGTTTCACTGTTGCCGTGCAATTGTGTACCCCCCCCCTTATAAACGACATAACCCTTTTTTAGTCTATGCGAATAGCAGTTTTCGTCTTCATTTGCAGGTTGAGCAGTTGAAAGAGGACAACATTTATTTGGAACTTTGCGACAGGACTGACCTCTTGTTGTTTAAAAGGAAATTAAGAAGACACTTAATCACTTTGTAAAACTTTTTACTTTCCTTTCGTGATGCAGACAAACTGTCAAAAATACATGACAACGCTTTCGCTTTCAGGCGAATTGAAGACGGAAAAGTCCTTTCAGGAAAATTGACAATAAAGGCAGAAAAGCAATGTTTTTATTCGAAGAAAATCACGGTAATAGAAATTAAATTTCCACACTCAATCCTAAATTTTTCCCTTGCACCCTGCGCTGTTTGAAATTTCCCAAATTTGTCACGAGCATTTCAGCTCCGTCAATTTGTCTGCTGATGCGGTCGCTCCTCTTTCCTTTGCCGCCGATGACGTCACAGGCAGCAGCTCAACAATGCCTTCTCTGTCGCAGCGCCGCCTTCGAGTTGAGACTGGCCCCCCGTGATCGAGCACACCTTCCACTCAATTGCTTGCACTTGGCAGGTCGCAACGAAATACCTTTCAGAAGATATGATTACCATATTCACTTTGGCATTATGCTCACACCAATTCCTCTGTCAATTATTTTACTGGCTGGAGAGTTCAGTGCATGGAGGGAAGAAGTCAAAAATAGAGAATCAGTGAGAGAAAAAAACTGAGAAAACATCCTCAGTGCGAGACACAATAGCAAAAAATCAGGATAACTGGATTGATGCGGACAAATATTTTGCATCTCTGGGATGTTCAATTGACGCAGGGAAAACAGGTCTTTCGAGTCACAAAAAACGTTATTTTTCTTCTTGTCTCCTCCCATGCACCGTTCGGACAAATCTGGAAAATCAGATGTCGTGATGTCCAGTCGCCAACCAGTTTGTGACGTCACGAAAGCCAAAATTAACCACAAATGCCGTTCCGGGGGATGCCCATCTCCCGTGACGTACGAAGATTGCTGGCACGGAGTTGCCAATGGGAAAAGGATCCACTTCTTGCGAATTTTGACCGCCTGCGAAAAAATTGACCAATCGCTGAAAATTTACAAAATCATGTCTTTTTGCGAATTTCATTTAGCAGGTCGGTTTCCAACGGTTTCTTCAGCAAGAAGTTTTAGATAACCTACCCCACCCCCTGCTTTTCTGAGGTGGTTTGGACAGACTCTGCACTCGAAATTTGCTCGACAACCGATCGCTAAATTCTCCTCGGCGGCAAGAGTCGCCATTCAGCTGTATCACGGATCGGCTGCAGGCTGGAGTTCCACAAGTTTGGTCTCTTGAAGTACTCTTACATCCCGAACCCTGATTCCTTCTCCAACAACCCCAACATGTATCCAGCATCGGGAACATCCCCAACGTCGTCCCTCAGGGAGAAGTTTGCCATGAAGAAATCGTACAGCATTGAGGTGAGTTCCGAGATGTTAAAACTTGATTTTATCACTGTAAAAAGGTGGGGGACATTTCGTAAGATTTCGCGGATGATGCAATCCAGTCTTTTAGGTTTCATCAAGAGAGTGCAAGTTCCTGACCATACACACTTTGGGAGGTCAAAGTGCACTCTGTATCTAGGAGTGTGTGCAGTTTTCAAACAAGTATAAAATTGTTTTGGCTTCTGCTGATAAAATTTCGCAGTTTTCGCAAACAAACACAAGACGAGGCCGCAAAAATTCGCTGTGTCTTGAATTTCTAAGTTATTAAATTTCACAGTTCATTTCGATGTCCGTCACTGCGGCACGGTGCTGCTGGGTTT
>JASGXE010010988.1:0-13873 GCA_030068105.1 Sinentomon sp. SZTP_YWyxl | reverse complement strand
TCACATGCAACACATTTAATATATACGAGTATTTCGAAATGTACAAGATCACTGTGCGAGCGCTCCAGATTTGCTTTTTTCAAGACTTTCTTTTTTCAAGACCAGAAAGTGCTGCCAGCGATACTCGTCCTCCTGTACGGGTAGCTTGTTTTCATTTCGTACTCGAAGTTTATTCCTTAAGCTTGCGAACCTAACAAATTATGACGAACTCCTCCGATTTCTAAAAACCTTTGGGAATTGGTGACCCTGTGTTGAGGCAAAAATCATTCAATCTGAAGAGAACGAATCAAACTGTTGATTCGTATTAAATTTCCTCTAGAAAAATGAATGCCGAAGTGCTGAATGGGAAGCACAAGCAAATGGTGGTAATAATTCAATCTTTGGGCTTCGTATCGAGTCGAAGGATATCAGAAAATAGGAATAATCCATATTACTGCATATGAGGCTCTCATTTTCAAGAGATTATGTTACTCTTTATATTCCTTAGCATTAAAAATTACCTGTAATCTCTTGCATAAAAGAGTTCGGGCAGAAAGAGAATATTGATCTGCTTTCGCATCACGAAAATAGAAGCTCATAGAAAAGTGACGAAGGGAAATACAAGCAAATAGACCAGTTTTGGAAAATTTCTTTTGCCATTCCAGACAACTGCCATTTCGAGTTTGAAACTTTTGCATTCTTATGCTCGCCGCATACATCCAAATGACGGGACTAGCATTAATTGATAACAATTGAAAGTAATGGTCATCACGGAACATGATTCAACTCACGAAATTATGTAAAAACGCGTATTCGGAGAAAAATTCAACTGCACAGACTATGAAGCCAAAGTTGCAAGTTGACGAAAACAGCCAATTGCAAAACTTTGCGGTTTTTAATCTCTGCAGCAGTAAAAACTGCCTCACATCCAGCTTGTCGTGGTTTCGTGCATTTCAAAATTATTCTTCTTATGCGATTGTTACCACTGCGTCACCAATTACAAATCCGAATCTATAGCACAAGCAGAATTGAACTTTTGAAATGCTTTTGGCGTGCGGATATTGCAGCAATTTAAAATACGAAATGTCCTTTCTGAAAACACATAACCATATGAAAACATTGACCACTGGCACTGTGGCACACCCTGTATGTATATTGCTCTGATGATTTTCAAACCGAATTACTAAAGAGATGCGTTGACTTCCAACCGCCGTTATAACACAAGGCTACCGCATAAGAAAAGATATGGATTTAACCGCCAAACTCCGGTTTTCAAGTAAGTCATTTGATTTTAGAATCCGTAAACGCTTTGCCGCGGGTGAGAACCGATCCGCGAACCGAATGGTTACGAGCACGACGATTTTACCGACTGCGCCACCTGGACACGCTGAAAATTGTAAGTCTGGTTCAGATGTGTGCATCCAGGGTGCACCAAACTTTGAACGCAAAAAAGTGTACAGAACTTTTAAAACAGAAGATGCACTAAAGACGGTCCAAATAAATTGAAGTTAGGTGTTCTTCATTTGGTTGTTTATTGCATTGAGCTTGTTTTCCACTCTTATTGGGACTATAGTCACCTCGTATTGTGTTTGCTGAAGCAGGGGCTTGTCAAATTTTTTCCGAAAATCTTTGTTTCATAGCGTTCAGCGTTTCCAACAGGTGTTGGGGAATGAGTCAGGCTTGGAGTGTTAGGGAATGAGGAAGAACACAGCACGCTCTTGGCCTGAAATGCATCCTCAGAAGCATGCTTATCAAACATCTGACTCACTGCAGGCCATTGGCTTGCGCCTTTGTTTCATCTGTTGGTACCCGAATGCGTGACTGACCCAGCAAATAGAGTTTGACTTTTCGCTTATAATCTTATTTTAACTCCAAAGTGATTTTTTAGACAATTCCTTCAATTTTTCGGCAAAAAACTGAAAGAGGTGAAAACATGTCTCAAAACTGTTTCACTATCTTTGGCTCGGCTTGAACCTTGTTGCTCACGTTGGGCTCGATAGGGGAACTATGCCCCATGATCGTGGCCCAACTCCGCTCTGCATTCAACGGAAACGGAGATGTGGATCAATTTGGCCGTGATTTCTGGCAGCCTTGATCCGAAACAGAAACAGAAAAGCAACGTCCTTGTTTTGCCATATCAACATGCTAAAACGTGCTATAACTTGCTAAAACATGCTAAAACGTGCTAAAACTTTTATAATTCTTTCGCTCAAAATCTCAAAAAAACCGTGAACAGTTTGGATACATAGCGGCACATGCTGATCAGCATTTTTGCATTTGACTTCCACGAAAACTAAAACTATCATACAACAGCAAATTACTGACATAGGAGTACGAGTAATTCTTCGTTTGCATGAGGTTTATCCACATATTCCGCAGTAAAATTGCTGTGGAGGTTAAGTGCGTGCCTGACTTAAATAAGTTTTCCTTCAGAAACCTCAGTAAAGTTTCTTCACTGAGGCTTTACAGTAAACTTTTACTATGAACTTTTACTTTTACTATGAACTTTTACTATGAACTTTAAAAACTCTAAAACTAAAAACTTAAATTTAAAAAACTTAAAACTTAAAAAAACTTAAAAAACTTAAACTTAAAAAAACTTTAAAACATGAAAAAAACTTTAAAACTTTAAAAGCTTTTAAACTTTTTTCTGTGAATTTTTACTATGATACATTTTCATCGTCAGAAACATTTTTTCCGCAGTCGAAATAAATTACTGATGACTCTTGCGCAAAAATAACGTTACTGCAGGAGATCTTCGGCAGTTTTTTATGAAGAATTAGTGGTAAAATTCCGATCATGTTTTACAGTGTTGTTCATGAACTTGTTAAGGATGTAACAGTTATTTCTTAACTTCAGGGGAACAGAACGTAGCAACTGCTCGATTGAATCATCAGTTGTGTGGATTTGGCAATTTCAATCTTGATCTGCAGTGTACTCGTACGTTTGCTGCCTCGTTCTAAAAATCCCTAAATGATTTCAACACGTTTTCTGTGGCTTTTTTAGCTGACTCCTGATTTTCGATGAAGGTATTTCATGCGGTGCTATATGCTACAATTAGTTCCATCTCGCCCAGGCTTCGACGATATTCAACTTACTTCAACTTCCATCCGCCATTAATTATTCCTGTTGTTATCGGAGATAGCCCTTGTAAGAGACACTGAATGTTTAGCCTTTTTCATCATGTAGCTTCAACTGATGAGCGACAAAATAGCCAGATGTTCAGCCGTAAATCTTAGGTATCCGCCTGGATTTGAAATAAGACATTACCGGTGTGTAGCTACCCCGGTCTTTCTATGAATGGATCAAAATATCACCAGACCAGGTGCATTCGCTTTTTCTTTCTATTGATGTGAGAAATCTCTTGGAAGTTGTTTGCCGATATTCGAATTCAGTAGTTGCTGTCTCAGAGTCGTAAATCATGATTAATTTTACAGCTTTTTCCCATCAGCCTGCGGTGTGACTGATCGCTGCGTGTTTACCCAGACGTGTTTACGGTTTCTAAGGGTGGGCGCTAACAATAACATCTAATTGATAAAGATGGATGCAACTGTGATGTTTAAACAGATCGATTTCTCAAACCCCTTTTGGTTAAACTCTGAAAATTGGAGTTTGCCGATTCAGTTAAAGTCTTCGCCCTTGGCTGCCGTTTTAGGGGTGGTTTTCTGCTGGGAGAGGCGAAAAGGTCGGAGAGTTGTTTTTTCTTCTGGAATGCGTTCTTGCGTTCTTCATACGTTGTGTGATGGGGGCTGAGCCCTCGGTCTCCCGGTGATTCGGTGAAGGCACGTTTGGAGGGTGTCTGGAAGGGTGCAGGGAGGGATAGTTGGCGATATCTTGGTAACTACGTGTCGCACGTCAATTGTTTAAATTCAACAGCTGTTCATTGAGCCTTTATCAATACGTCAGACGAGGTTCCAGTCAGTTTCACCCCTTGCGCTTCAATTTGGGGGTAGTTTTCCACCACCATGAATCTTTGGCGGAAACTTGTTTTTGATGGTTTTCGGCCGTCTGGATGAGATTACGCCCCATAGGGGTAACAAACAACTTTTGAGGTGGCAAAACGCTACGACTAACTTCACCCCTTCTACAACAAACAGGGGTGGGTTTCGACAGCGAGGGGTGGTTTGCGGATTTCGCCTTTTTTGGTGGAAAGTCATTCTGATGGTTTTATTTTATGGGTGAAAGGCTCAAATTCAACCGGCGGGTCGGTTCAGGGTCCGTTTTTGGGGTGCCCTAAACACCTGCAATAAGGCTCCCCGTAATGTTATGCAGGATTGGAGAAAAATTTCAAAAATGTTCCATTCCTATACTTCTCTTTGGCAATCACGGCCCAGTTTTTGCACTGTTTTTGTACTTTTTTTTTGGGAAAAAGGAACATTTTTGGTACTTCTCTTTGGCAATCACGGCCCAGTTTTTTGCACTGTTTTTGTACTTTTTTTTGGGAAAAAGGAACATCTTTGGATTTTATATTCCATAATCCTGCATAGCACCATTAGTGGAACCGGTGAACAGCCTCTGCAGGGTATTTAGGGACATACCCAAACGGACCTGAACCGACCAGCCGGTTGAATTTGAGCCCTTCACCCATAAAATAATATCAGAAGAATGACTCTCGACCCAAAACAAGCGAAATCCGAAAACCACCCCTCGCTGTCGAAATCCACCCCTATTTGTTGTAGAAGGGGTGAGGTTACTCGAAGCCGTTTTGACCACCTCAAAAGTTTTTTGTACTCCCTATGTGGTGCCTAAAGATTCTAATATTCCCGCCGTTTAAGATGCCTCAATACAGCACCAAAGCTTCGGAACTTACAATCATTCTGGCATCAAATAACAAAAAACTTGAATGTTTCTGCTCTTCAATGTTTCTACTCTTTTTGTGTGTAATAAAATCAATTACTTTCTTATGTTATTGCGTTTTCTCAGTTGCGAATAGCCGCTTAATTTTTCTTCTTCAATTTTCCTTTCTGTATTGAGATAGAAACAAAGGTGCAATATATTTCCGCGATTATGCAAAGTAAAAACTTTTATCCCTGCCCGACTGCCTCGGTCATCAAATTTTGTCATGATTTCAAAAATGAAAATTACGCTTCACGTTTCTTTTCCTTTGCTGTTTTAGCCATATCTCACACACAGTGCAGAATTGAAATAAGGACACATTTTACAATTTGAACAGGAGAAACGTTAACTCGGAAGCTGTATTTTTGTGTAGTTTTGAATTTTGTCATTTTCCACACGGGGGAAATGACGTTTAGTTTTTGTCACTGAACTGAAAATCAAGGATGTTGATTGCTGATTTCTAAACGCTGGTCAATTTGTTGCACATCTCGATTGCGGATTTCGCATGTTAACTTTCCAAGCATATCGTTAATTTTTATTTTTTTGTAATTCAACCCACACTGCAGAGATTATAAAAGCGCAGTTTAGAAATATTTTTATTTTTATTTTTATTAATAGGATGGAAAAATAATCTAGCAACTTCAAGGGTGACGTACCTATACGTTTCACAGTCTGTGTACTTGCATTTTTGTTCAGTTGCGCATTTTTCAGAGAATTTCGTGAATTGAGTGATTATGTATAGTGATGACAACCACTTCGATTATTATCATGCTTATAGAGCGATAACCTCCATTTAGATACATGTTGGGAGCGTAAGGAGTCATAGTTTCCGACAACGAAATGGCAGTCATTCGGAATTGGAAAAGAAACATTCCCAAACTAATCTACTTGTTGTATTTTCTCAAACATTCCAAAACCTGCGATCAGATATTGTATCTATTTGTTATTTTTCCCTGCATCACTTTTCCATGAGCTTGTGTTTCTGCGATACAAAAGCTGATCATTATTCTCTTTCAGCCGTAACTCTCTGTATCCAGGAGATTCCTGGTAATTTTTAGCTACAGAGTAACATAATTCAGAGAAAAGGAGAGTATTACATGCAGTGATGGACTCCTAATTATCTCATATCCTCCAATGTAATAATGTTCCATAGGATTGAAGTATTGCCACTGTTTGCTTGTGCTTCCCATTCAAAACTTTTCTGCGGGCATGTATTTTTTTTTTTTTAGGAAAAATGGATCAAAAATTTGACTGACTCCAGATTCGGCTCTCTTTAGATTGGGAGATATTATCCACCACACGGGTGCCAATTCTCGAAGGACATTAGGAATCGTAGGAGTTCAACATAATTTGTTGTAGATAGGTTGCTCGGGCAGCAGTTTATGATCTCCAAGACGGTAAATTTGAGCGCTCGTACCGTGATCGTGCAAATTTCCCACCATAAATGTGTTGCTTTTTTTATCAGGAATTTGTGTGATGTTAACTGTGAAAATTTTCAGTTGGCAGTCGGATAGTTGATCAACATATCCGGTGAAAATTTTTCAGAAAACATATGTGGTTAATCTATGGCAAAAAAGATAAAATCTTTAAAGTTGATTCGTTAATTACGAATATAGATGTAATGACAAATAGAGACTGTCAGGAATGCCGTTTCCCTCCACCCCGTGGCACTCATTTTTATTTCTACTGGTAATAGTGAAGTCAATTTCCATTTAGGCAGCAGTTCAGGATTATTTCTTGCGTGGAACAATTTAAACGCGCTTCCTTTTTTCGTTTTGTTTAACCTGCAGGTGCAGTGAAAGAATGAACGATCTTCAGATTTTGGATCGCCTGCTGAAAACCGATTACGACAGAAGGGCTACACCGACAAATCATCTCAGTAAGTTGAACGTTTTACGCAAACAATCAGTTTTCTGCGATTTCATTAAGATTTCTGCGTATTTTCGAGTTATGGAGCGGGAAATCTGAGTATTTCATAAGTACCTGTCCTGTGCAATGTTTTATTTGTGTTTTTATTTCCTGTGTTTACGCTCCGCCCAACATTGATGCCAATGTCTTATCTGATTTGTACCGTTCCATTAACTTCAACGCAGTACCGCATTCCAAGCTTATTATTTGCGGCGACTTTAATTGTCCTGGTTTGTTTAAATCAAATTCCACACCAGGCCAGCTTTCTACCAACGATTTGTTTGTCCAAGATATTATGGGCGCTTTTTCATTGAAACAATTAGTCAGTGAACCTACCCGCATATCTGGCAATGCAGCCAGCCTTCTAGATTTGGCCCTCCTGAATTTTGATTCTCCAGCACCAATTGTGACAGTGGTCCCGGGATTCTCCGATCACGAGGGTGTTATCCTCTCCTTCCCTGCGCAGCAAAAACTAAGACCCATTAAATATCAATTTGTCGATTACTCCCGAGTTAATTGGGGCGAATTAAATCAGGCCCTCCAAAGTAATCCTCTTTTTCGCGCTAGCGCTATTTCTTGCCGTTCTGTTAATGACGTATGGCATACAATAAAAGGTACATTGCTTGGTTGCCTTAATGCCCTTCCCGTCCGTCAGACTAAGGAAAATCATTCACATCCCTGGGTGAACCGCAAACTCGATAAGCTTTTTCAGAAAAAAGAAAGGCACACTCCAAGTTTAAGAGGAGCGGGCTTCCTCAAGACCAGGTTGCCTACATGAATTTAAAACGTTCCTGTGCAGAACTGAACACCACATTGTTTGGAAGTTTTATTTCTAGTGCCATTGCAAATGACCATTCCCGTAAATTTTGGAGGTACCTAAAATCCATGCGCAAAGAATCTGGACTTCCGTCATTGACAAACCCTGTGGATAACACAATAGTTACTGAGCCCTTAGCCAAAGCGTCAGTTTTAAATTTATATTTTGCCTCTGTTTTCTCACCTCGTTCCATTGTTATTGTTGATCCAATGGCCGCCAGCCAAGTGACGCGCTCCTCCCAGGACCCACAAATTCCCTTGCACTTTCATCATCGTGGACTGCTGACTCTTCTCCGTCGCGTAAAGGCAAAAAAGCCCCCTGGACCTGATGGCATACCCGGCAGGCTTATCAAAGAGCTTGCCACATCATTGAGTGTCCCGCTAGCTGCCTTTTTTAACCTGATCCACAGAACTGGCGTCATACCTGACGATTGGAAAAATGCGACCGTCATCCCTATTCGTAAAAAAGGCGCCCCTGCCGACAGGCCCGAGGGATACCGTCCAATCTCGCTAACCTGCATTTTCTCAAAGCTGTTTGAACGCATCCTCTCCAATTACATAACAGCATATTTGGACAACATCAATTTTTTGCATCCCAATCAATTTGGTTTTCGACGCAAGCGCTCTTGTGAGTCGCAACTAGTCCTCTTTGCAGATGATATCGCTCGAAGCCTTGACGTCGGAGTGCCTGTTGATGCAATTTTCCTAGATTTGACAAAAGCATTTGATCTGGTGTCCCATGCCAAGCTTCTTGATAAGCTTGCACTTATCGGCTTGCCATGCAGCATTATCGCCCTTGTTAAATCCTTTATAACCAATAGGTTCCAGAAAGTTAGACTTCAAGGTTCAAATTCCCTTTCCATTCCTGTTACATCCGGTGTCCCCCAAGGCAGTGTTATAGGCCCACTACTTTTCTTGATTTACGTTAATGATATCGCTGAAAATGTCAAGAGTTCAATTCGTATGTTTGCCGATGACGTTGTCATCTACAGGCAAGTCCACAATGAAAATGATTCCACTAGGCTGGCGGCCGATCTTTCTGGTATAAGCAGCTGGTGCGACAGGTGGGACATGAAAATTAATGTAAGTAAATCCAAAGTTCTTCGCTTTGGTATCCATGCAAACAATTTCCCCTATTCCGTTGATGGAGTCCCCTTGGAAACTGTAACACATTTTAAATATCTCGGTGTTCTCTTCACAAATGATCTTAGTTGGTCTCCGCACGTTAGTGATGTGGTCAAAAAGGCTTCTTCTACTTTAGGTTACATTATGCGGAATCTTACTGGAGCTACTATTGAGCAAAAGAAAGCGCGCCTATGTCTCATTAGTTTTACCCATTCTCGAATATGCTTCTGCCGTGTGGAACCCCTGGAAAGTTTCGGACATCCATGCACTTGAAAGTGTCCAGCGTTGAGCCGCCAGGGTTATAACAAGCACATACGATCGTCTCGCTAGCGTTTCTGCTATACTTTCGCAACTTGGACTTCCTTCCTTGGCCAGTAGGCGTCGCTCCCATTGTTTAACCCTATTTCGAGACATTCTTACTGGTGAGGTTGACTTCCCTTTCCCGCCGTGCTACTCCCGGAAAGTCGTTCAAAGGCGGACTGACAATGGGTTCAGCTTCGTAATTCCCCTGGCTAGACGCAACATTTATAAAAATTCCTTTTTTCCTTTGGCTATATCATGCTGGAACAGCCTTCCGCGCAGCTCACCATTCTTAACGAGTGTCCGGCATGATGCTATTCCCGCATAATTTTTCAGTGGTGTCCCGCCGGTCGCACCATCCCGCAATTTGTTCCTGTGTAATCTTTTCATGCCTGACAATTGTTTTTTCTTTATGATCATGCGCTGTTATTCCCTTGATTTGTGTTTTAGTTCTTTTGTTCCACTGACTCGTCTTTAAACTTGATTGTTTTTTCTTCTGCTCATGACTTGGCTACAAAGCTGCATCTTTAGGTCTAGGTATTCAAACAACAACCAATTCATTTTGTTGTTGTATAATTGTCATAATAATAATAATAATAATTATTATTTTTGTGGTTAACTTAAAGTAACGGGGGGCGGACAATCGGGAACATGGGACAATCTAGAACTCTTATAGAAACATCCCTGCATATTGAAGGGGACAATCCACAACATTCACATGGTAGCAAAAGGGTACAATCTGGAACACAGCCAAGAAACAGTGTCACCGTGAAGGGTGTACCAAATTGACTGTTGTGCTTATTTTTTTCTTTTTTTCTTTTTGTTTATGTAATCGCTTTTGTTCGCTAGCATATGTGCAAATATTATTTTTTCATAAACACGATTATTTGCAAGCTGTGTTACTGATATCTTGGTATCAGGAGAAAACACAAGAGTAAAACAGACAATAAAGACCATTGGATTAAAAATTGTTAAATGCCTCTGTCGTTAACTACACTTCACATGCGCCATCCTCCTCTCAACATTTCAGTTCCTTCTTCTCTTTCGCAAAAAAAACAACAGGGCCTCAGGACGACGTCTCGTATTTGGGTTTCCATGCAAGTTCCCTTAATTCCTGATGGTTTCCCTCCGCTTCCACGCCACCCCAATACCGGTTGGTGATTCCGCACGCACCCGTGTCCCGACGCCACCGTCCCCCGTAGCAGCATTTCGTTGCACAACCCACGCGCAACTCTGCGTAATTGTCATTTTCTGTGTCTATTTTATTTTTGGCTCCAGAAATGCACACAGAAAAAATGCACATTTTTTCACTGAATAATTTTCTTCGCCGTACTTTTACAAATCTCTCCCCGAAAAATGGCTTTTATGAGGCGAACCACTATTTTTTTCTATCAATTATTATTCCAAGGCAACCACAATTTGGGCTTTTTGGATTTTGGTGGGGGGCACTGCGATGGAAGTAGAGGCGAGGTGGGCATTTTGTCACGAAACATTTTATGTTTCGCTTGCTCCGTAGAACCATGTCCTGAAAATTTGTGATGGTTCTATGATGAAATCTTATCAAATTTCCGTTTCATGCAGTTTCACGCGTCACACAAATTTTTAGGAATGTTTCGCTGCGCATGTTGCCATCAGTCAAACTGGTGCCTCACAAAAAATAAATTCCGATAAAATAAGAGGTTGTATTATCCAACCACCCGAACAATTCCTGCCCTGACAAACAAATGATAGCTTTGCATCTGAAAGAGTCAGGCACCTTTGCACGTTGCGATGACATTCAATATCGAAGTCCGGAATGTCATTGACACTATATTCTATGAGCTGCTGACACTATATTCTATGAGCTGCTGTGTACTTTCATGTTTCTTTGATGGCATTTGTATCAGCCGTCAAGGCGATTTAATGTTTCGTCGCGCTTTTATGTATTAGCTATGCGAAAAAAACCTACCTTTTTGTTTTTCTTTCTTTCAGATATTCCGACTGCTGTTACGTGCGAACTCTTCATTAGAAGTTTCGGATCAATCAATCCGACAGCAATGGTGGGTCTTAAGAATATTTTGAGATTTTCTTTTTTTACCATGATATTTTGGAAAATACTGTCTGGATTTTCAATGCAATTAGTTTACCTCAATTACTTTACATTCTCCGCATAAAATACCTATCGACTCCTAACAAAAAAGAGCATAGCTGTTTAAATGCAAAGCGTCTGTAATCTCAGTGTAATAAATGCCCTCGCTTTAGTACCTGTTTTGTCAATGAAAAAAAACACTACCGAATGTAACAAGTCCTGCCCAACGGAAAATGAACGTGGAATGGCGTGTATGTATTAAGGATAACTTAAATAAAGAAATTTCAATTTGATGTCTGTTGCCTGCCTGTGTTGCGACAAATAGTTAGTCTCGACAAATTCTCGGGGGATTGTGAATTTTTCAGCAAATATTCAATCCCCTTGATTATTTGTCAAAAAATGAGCCGATAAATTCGTTCGCTTCGAAAACTTTATTCCCAATCCCTGCGACAAATTTACAATCCCCTGAAAATTTACAATCCCTTTTCACGTTTCTTAAATTCCGCATTCAATAGAGAAATAACCTGGAGAGACGTGATGCTGTCGCCGGTGTTGAGACTTGTTAAGAAAGTAATTCCTACCTACCCACAAGGTACAGTTTATACAACGGAAATGTTCTTTCTCCTTGCACAACTGTGCAAATAACCTTGCCCCTGCTTATTTTACTGCAATAAGTGCCGCAACCCGACCCATAGAAAAAAAACAGGGGCCTGGGCCTTGGACGCAGCAGAGCACGGAAAAGAGCAACATCTGCGGTAATCTCCATATTTCTATTTTTTTTTTTTTTAATTGCACCGATCGATTCAAGAATAAAATTCACCGTTCATTCTTCGGATTTCATTCCGGCTCGGTGTGACGTCATTTTGGTGCACGCGACTCTGCTGCCATCTTCTGCATTACGGCGGTACTTTTTTTAGTACTGCCGTTTACCTTTTACCGTTTGAGACTCACCTGCTCTGCACTGGGTAAGACAGTGGCCATTTCGAGCATCTATTGCAGCCCAACCAGATATCAGAGGGGCAGGCAGGACAAGTCAAGGTTGCAGTTCGGAATACCGGCCGGTTTTTTTAAAAAAATGTTGGCCAGGATTAGGTTATATTAGGTTTCTGTTAGGTTAGTTTTAGTATATCACAGAGTAAGGGTGCCAACTTGTCCAGTCCAATGTCGGTAGGTATTCCGAACAACTCCCAAATCAAATTGAAAAAACAAACGTATTTGCCCCTTATTCACCAATCGGGTATGCAATACACATCACTCTCAATTGATGTGTGTAGTGTGTCATCTAAAAAAGTCAGGCGAACTTTTTCAACGGATGTTTGTCTGAGAACAACAGCAAAAATGTTTCATAGATCATCACAGATAACAATTGCACCAAACATCATTTTTGAGATGCGGCGACCTGATAGGTAACCATGGGAACTGTCACTATGTTAATCATCGGAACGCGCGACGTGGCCCATAAACAAACCGCTGCTTATTAAAATAACAATGAAAATGACAATTGGTGAAAGACGAAATAAAATTGAAGAGCGCACATCGTCACCTCTCGAGATGAGGCGGATGCGGTGGATCGAGATGAGGCGGATAGGACGGAAGGCTGGCACAATGGGACTGCAACTGAATGTACAAAACCCGGCCGGCTGAAGGAGAGTCCCAAATCGTGAGAGCACACTGCAAGAAGCAGAAAGAAAGACGCAGCGGCCACTTCCAACATCTGCTGCTGCCCAACCAGATCTCGTCTCGCATGAGCAGGATAAATCAATTCCCGCACGGTATGACATTCGATGTGGTTCCCCATTCTTCCAATTTAACCTGAATCAAATTAATAATACAAAAAACAAACGTATTTGCCCCTTATTCACCAATCGGGTATGTAACACACATCGTTTTCAATTGATGTGTGTAGTGTGTCATCTAAAAAAGTCAGGCGAACTTTTCCAACGGGTGTTTGTCTAAAAATTTGGTCCACGTTTAAACATCACGCATCATTACATCATTGCACAACACATGATCTTCTGCATGACACAACCGTTCGTGTCTAAAACATATTGAGATGCGAATGGCCGAGATATGATCATGGTGTGGGGTCATAGTCATATCTCGATCTGTAACCATGGTAACCGTCTCTACCCGCATCCGAATAAACCATTGCTCTTTAAACATCGAAATGGCAATTGATGACGACGAAATTTTCAAATTTTGTTGAGATATCGTCATTCTGTGCCATCATTGTTTAGATGGTGAGTCCCACATCGCCACCGCTCGAGCACCGCCGTATATAAAATACAGTTTGGTCTTTTCATGGTAATTTTAAGACAAGAGAAGGGCAGAGAAAAATATGGGTGGAGCAAACAAGCTTGTTGCCTTTTGGTCGCGTGAGAGGCCAACATTATTTTATTGTGTTCCAGTTAAATTTATTGTGTTCCAGTTGTGTTAGGAGAAGGTAGTCCAAAGTTATTTTATTCAGTTCAGCTCCAGCTGCCAGCCAGGTTGAAGTTCGCTGTTGATTACGCTCCACTTACACGCCGCACTGCAAGCAGAATTTGATTTTTTTTCATCGAACAGTTCCTGATCAGTTTGATAGTATGTCGACCGGAAAAGGCAAACGTTCCAGCGGTGGTGGTGTATATTGCTATAAGGACTGTCGATTCGGCCGCATACATTGTCCTGAAGGCGAAGGGTCTGAAATGGTGAAATGTAATTCCAAAGTGTCCACTTGTTCGTCCTGGTTCCACATGACTTGCGCCGGTTTTTCGTTGGATGTGGAAGTCCCGTCCACTTGGATGTGCCAGCAGTGTTGTGACGTTTCTTCATCGCCGAAATCACATCAACCCGGTCCTG
>JASGXE010010987.1:0-13594 GCA_030068105.1 Sinentomon sp. SZTP_YWyxl | reverse complement strand
CGATGCTTGGACCAACAGTGGTCGTCGTCATTCAAAATGCACAAGCGCAAATTCAATTGGAATGTCCATTCAGAGGCGGTCAAAACCAGCCAAACATCGTCAGTTCGTGAAATAAATTATTGCATGATTGGGAAATAGAAGAAAAAAAAGGCGATAAGATTTGGGCCCGAATAAACGAAAAAAAAACGAAGATATCCTACCTACAAAAGGAAACTCAATGGGGAAAATGAAAGTATGAAGGTACCTACATACCTGAGGATGTCTTTGATTTTTGTTCGGAACATTTCTTGCCATGCTTGTTTGCCGGTGATGTGAACATTAATTGGTTGGATGGGGGAAACCACATTGTGGGACGCTATAAAAATTTATTGTCATCTTATAGTATGACCAATCTCATAGACAGTCCCACCAGGGTGACAAGCTCCAGCTCAACTTTAATTGACCACATTATTGTGAATGAGTCTATAGTCCATTCTCTTGAAAGCATTCGGTCTGGCTCTGTATGTTTAGACATAACTGATCATTTTGCAGTTTTTGCATCATTTTGGGGCACTAGATCATGCACAAAAGGGAATATTGCGGTCAACGAAAACAATTTTCAGTCTTACTGTAACTTAACAAAACTGGCATTGGAAATAGCCAGGGTTGATTGGGGCAATATTCCTGTCCTTGACAATCCATCAGAGTTGGCATCCTGGTTCCAGGAAACTTTGTTAACTTGTAAGCGGAAATGCATGGTCCGTAGGCGGAATAAGGACAAGTATGGAGTCCCAATCAAGCCTTGGATCAACAAGGATCTGTTAAAATTGATTAAGAATAAAGATTTACTGTTCTACTTGCATAAACGTGATGTTGATAATCTTCGTTTGCACAATGAGTATAGAAAATGTCGAAATAGAGTTACAAGAGCAATTCGCCTGGCGAAGGCCAATTATTACTCAGCAGCCCTCAATTTGTCAAGTGGGAATCCCAAAAAAACATGGAAAATCTTTAACCAAGCTATGGACAGGAATCGTCCTACTTCAAAAATTTCTCAAATAAAGGACGGTATCAGTGGCCAGGTATTCGACACGCCAAATGACATTGCCCATTGTATGAATAAGGCTTTTGTGCATGCAATTGACAGCATTCGAGAGTCAATGCCTGATAACCAAACACATGACCGCTATGCAACACCTATCACTTCCATTCAAGGTTGTTTTGTGTTAGAGCCATTCACTGTTGATGAGGTAAGGAAGGCCATAATATCTTTTCCTTCCTCAAAAGCTTTTGGATTGGATTCATTTTCGTATGATGAATTAAAGTGCTGTTCACCATATGTCAGCACTTTCCTTTGCCATTTGTTCAACACAATTTCAATTACTGGGGTATATCCTGACCTGTGGAAGGCGGCAAAAATTATACCAATTTATAAATCTGGTGCAAGAAGTGATACCACAAATTACAGGCCTATTAGTTTGTTATCTAATGTAAGTAAGGTTTTTGAGAGATTATTGCACATACGTTTGATGAACTTTTTTGACAAACAACACGTTATTAGTCCTTCTCAGTATGGTTTTAGGCAGGACAAATCTTGTGGGCAGGCCATTATTGCTATGACGAACCTGATTAGCCATACTCTTGATTTTTTTTTTTTCTACTTTTCTCAATTTATTTCGCATTTTTTTAACACATAGCATTTTCATGACATGTTGCATTTTAATTACAAATGTAGAAGGTACAGATAACATTTTTCACGGGTAATCATTCATTTTTTGTTTTGTAATTATGTGTAAAGGAATCGCAGGCAAACCAGTACCACTCAAATCAACAGACACACAAAAAAAATGTTTGATTTGCAAGGTGTTCAGTTCCAACTCAAAAAAAAAAATGTGCATTGCAACTTACCCCATACAGCAGGATATGAGTGTGCCAGATACGATCCAGGGGAAGAAGAAAATCGACATGGCGTGATGAGAAAATCCAGTGCAGAAATCAGGTGAACCTGCGGAAGGATCATTACCAATTCCTTGCGAAGGGAACGGCGGCTTACGTTGTCGGGTTCGTCGAGTAGCATCGGCGCACGCGATGTCGAACGCTGCCCAGTTCTTGTATCAGAATGGTTTGGTGGGGGGGACAATGTTGGACTTATCAAAGGCATTTGATACAGTCGACCATGATATCCTATTAGATAAGCTTTGGGCCTATGGGGTTAGGGGTTTGCCACACACTCTTCTCACAAGTTATTTAAGAGGTAGGCAACAGGCAGTTCAAATTGAGGATGCTGTGTCTGACAAGATTATGTGTCAGACTGGGGTACCTCAAGGTTCCATATTAGGGCCGTTATTATTTTTGGTCTACATTAATGACCTATTAGTTCGGCTTCGTATGACAAGCTCTCTTGAAGTCTTTGCATACGCAGATGATATCACGGTGTTGTGTGCTGGAGAGGCTGCTACATCAGTTGAGTGCAGTCTCCTCTCTGCCTTGGATTTGATTCATAAGTGGCTCATCTGCAATAAATTAAAATTAAATGTGGAAAAAACTCATTCAATTGTATTTAGGCCTAAACGTAGCATAGCTCTTCAACACCATGTCCCTAATCTTATTGTAGGGGACAGTCAAATTATGTTGGTTGATTCAGTTAAGCTTCTTGGCGTCCACCTTGATAAGGGAATGTCATGGAAGAAACATCTTGATTTTTTGATCAAATTTCTTAACTCAGCAATTTATATGTTTTCTGGTTTAGCTAGATTTATGCCTGTACATGCTTTAGTTCAACTGTATTTTGCCTTGGTGCACTCCAAATTAATTTTTGCCATGGAAGCCTGGGGCTCCTCCTTCAAAAGCGCAATTGCACCATTGTATTCCAAGCAGAAGAGACTAATAAGAATAATTATAAAAGTAAATTGGGATTTTCCATCAGCAGAACTGCATACTTGCTCTGGCATACCATCTTTGTATCACGTAATTGTGCACAGACAGTTGATAATGGCATTTAAGTGTTTAAGACAAAGATCGTATGTTCCGGGATTGGAACTAAAGTTCTATACACCGGACAGATGTCTGCTTTTTTTTCTGCTTTTTTTATTTCCTTGTTCATGAAATTTTTTTAATACCAACATTTTTTTTTCTGAGGAGCAGTGTTTCTTTGAATCTTTGTTTGCCTTGCCCACTTACATCATATGGCAAAAGGATACCTGCATATAGATTCCCTTTCCTTTGGAACACTTTACCAAGAGAAATCAAGTCTGAGCAAAGTCCCTGGGTCTTTAAGAAATCTACAGGAAAATGGTTGTACCAGTTTGATGTAGATAACATCATAAGGACATTCTTCTCCTTTTAACGTTTGTTTAAATACATACAATTAGTGTTCAGTTGAGTTCACCCATGATGGGTGGCGAGTTCATAAAGCACAGAGTTGTCGTTTCACATTGTGGTGTAGCAATGACCGGGGTAACTCTAGCTTTGCCCTATCATCCCTGGTCACTGCCGCACCAGGCCATGTGAAAATGTTTGGAATGATTGCTTTTATCAATCCTTTGATTGATAAAGGCAATCCTTTGATAAAAAAGCAAGGGTGTTTGTGTGATTTGCACATATGCAACTCAATTTTTTTAACCAGTCACTTTTTGAAAACATAGTTAAAATTGTGTGCCAGTGAATTTGTTTAGGTTATCTTCATTAGGGATAGGTAGGCCTCTGACTTTGGACGTCTATTTCTGTGCTTGCCGTTGTTTGTTTTTTCAGAGTCTAATGATTGTTCCTTTCTTTTTCTACCAAACTTGTGGTTGTGTTGTTGTCACTTGCAACACATCCTCACCATTTCTTCTAGGGTAACGGAATAATTTTTGCCTTATGTTGCTCCTTTGCTAATGGCACTTTTCTGTGCTTGTGATTTGCCCATTGTTGGTATTTACCATTCTGGTGGCTAACCGCATTATGTTCAACGACCGGTCGAAGAGTGCTGCAATGGTGTCAACAACATGGCTGTAAGTTTGGTAGTTTCCCTGAAATCATTGAATAAAACGGAAATATTGATTTGTCATCTTTGGATTGCACACATCTTGCAAAAATATTTGATACAAAAAAAAAAAAAAAAACAAAAAAAATGAGAATGGGGTCTAAATAAATTATGGAAACCCCAAAAAACAGAAAAAAAAATAAAATACCTCCCTACCTAATACCTACTACCTAGGCATACCTACCTACTTACCAAGGTAGGTACCCAGTACCCACCTTGGTCAAGCCAAGCCTACCTATCTAATTGCGTTATCTACTGTGAGGCGATGTTAGCCAGCTTAAACCTGACAGCTGTGGCAAAACGATCCGCAGAAAAGCTCAAGAACTCGGAGGGAATCCTAAGTTTATTCCAGAGAAATATGTTGCGGTTGAGAAAGGAGAATCTATCAACGTTTTTGCATAACACGGGGGGTGTAAATGACACTAATGATCCGGCTCTTGTACAGGCAGTGTTGGGTGAAAGGACCCTTGCGAGGTCACTCCAACCACCATCCTGAAGGATGCACCTCCTGAACATTAAAATACCATGAATCTGTCTACGCGTGGCAAGGGTCTCCCAACCAAGTTCCCTACCAAGGAGCGAAACGCTGGAATGGAAAGAGAAATCACCAGAAACTAACCGAATTGCCCTTCTGTGCACTGCCTCGATGGCATCGATATGGCACTGTTGATGAGGGTCCCATGTTGTGGAAGAATACTCAAGAACGGAGCGGACGGTAGAAAAATAAAGTATCGATTTGATCTTTTTGGAAGCATGGGCATAGTGCCTAATTAGGAACTTCAACTGATTTGAGGCACGTTTGACGATGTGATTGATGTGTGATCCCCAGTTAAGCGACGAGTTAAAATGCATACCGAGGTGCTTAATTTCGTGAGGACGTGCCAGAATCACTGAGCCGACATGATAATCAAAGACTGGTGGGTGCACAACCGAGGTGAAAGACACTACGGATGTCTTCGAAACATTAATACTCATGCTATTCACTGTACACCATGCCAGGATGCTGTCAAGGTCGTTTTGCAGAGCAGTGGAGTCGTTTTGTGACTTGATGACCCTATAAAGGACGCTGTCATCTGCGAACAACCTCACGTTTGAGGTGATATTCTCAGACAAATCATTTATATAAATGAGAAATAACATTGGTCCACAAACGGAGCCTTGTGGTATGCCGCTGGTCAGAGGGAGGGGTTCGGATAGGTCACCGCAGACAAGCACTTGGAAATCCCTATTAGATATGAAGTTAGCAATCCACAGGTAAAGGTTCTCGGGTATCTGCAGACAGGCAAGCTTGGATAAAAGGGTAGGGATGGCAACTTTGTCAAACGCTTTCACCAAGTCAATGAAAATTGCATCTGTGATGCAGGACTCAGCAAGAGCAGTAGAGATGTCATACACGAAGCTTGTCAGCTGTGATTCACATGAGAATTTGGTACGAAAACCATGCTGGCGGTGAGAGAAGAATTGTTTGCTCTCAAGAAGTCTATACAAATATCCAGCAACAATCTTCTCCATGAGTTTGGCCGAGGAACTGATAAGGCTTATGGGTCGAAATGATAGAGTCGTAAGAGCGTGACCTCCCTTCGGCAGGGGTTTGACAATGCTTCGCTTCCAATCCGAAGGGATAACATTTTGAGCAAGGGACACGGAGAAGAGCACGTAAAGGAAATTTTTGATGACACCACAGTGATTTTTAAAAAATGCCATGGGAATGGAGTCGATTATGGAAAATGTGGAATTCTTGGAGGACCTAATTGCTCTTTCAACAGCTTCAATTGAGATAAGATCTGCATCCCGCAGAAATGCAAATGTTGGGTTTTGGGAGACAAAGGAAGATGAAGAAGGGTTCAGGAAGCTTCGGAGGGCCAAAGCAAATGTGGTACTGGGCTTAGGATTAACCAACCGGCCGTCAGGGGTTCTACAATGAGAAACTGAACATGAGGCTTTACTTGACGTTTTGCTATTGTGGAATTTCCAGAACTGCTTGGTGGAAATCATGTCATCAACAGCAAGCCTCTGAACAAAATTAGCTTCCATGGAACGCAACTTGGATTGATAAATTCTGAGGGATGAGGTGTAATGGGGAAAGAGGTCTTGGTTTGTGGAACAATCACGAAAGAGATTCAAAAGCCTAAGGTACATCTGACGAAGATCATGGTTAAACCAGGGAGGGAAAGACAAACTCCCAACTTTGACTGACTGGCGCTTTGGGATGAAATGGTCAACAGCAAAGGAACATATCATCCTAAATTCGGTCCAAAGTTGGTCGATAGCGTAATCCAGGTCACAGAAGTCAAGGAGAGCCAAGTTGAGATAACGGTCAACAGCAGCCTTGTCATATTTGTCAAACTGGTATGTGTAGCTGGGAGGATCAGTGTGGAATGTTGGAAGTGGAGGAGGGGAACAACAATCAACTAGGATTGAATTTTGAACATGATCAGCTTGAACGTGTTCAAGAAACGTGCTTACACTCACATGGTTGAACGCGTTCAGTTAATTATGTTCAGGAACGTGATTAAGCGCAAAGCTGTTTACACAGAGCCATGTGAAAGACGTTCAATAACTTAAACACGTTCAAGTTTTTGGTGTAAATGAGGTATAAGGTTGGGGTCAGGTCAGGATAACCTAATCTAACAATAACCTGACCAATTTCACCATTACCAGCAGGACAAGCAAGACAAAGGTGAGGTTCAGCGTTTTTGTCACACCCCATTTTCGTTTCCGAAAAGTTTGTGCCTCTTTGAAGTGAATCAAGGCAATTTTGCGCAGACATTTGTGCAAAACGAAACGATTTCAAATTGCTTTTAATTTTCGTCCGTCGGTCAATTTTGGCTGCCCTTGAATTGCATTTTTGATCACAAATTTCTGCAGACTTTTTGTGCCAATCTTTTTCCCAAATTTGGCCGTCAGATTTATCTGAGATATCATTCCAAGGGCGGTCCCTGAAAACCGGACAGCCGGACAGGACTGCCGGACCGACCCGGTTAGGTTAGGTTAGGTTAGATTAGGTTAGGATAGGTTCTAACGTCTCTGTCGAAACAGGTTTGAGTGATCACTTGGCTGTTCTGCTCACCTTAGTACAGCGTACATCTTAGTACAGTGTAAACGTGGTATAATACCACGTTTACACTAGGAGTATGAAGTGACTTCAATTTGAAGTCACTTCAGGCAGATGAAGTGATCAGCTGATTGCTTCATGCCATGGAGTGAGTCAATGAAGTGACTTCATGCATTGTTGTGTTTACATCTGTATTTCGTCACTTTATTTAGATTGAGTGATTGTTGTTTGTCTTCAGCTGTTTTTGTTCATCGAAGTAAGATGGAAATTGAAATTCCAGCATTCATGCTGGCCCTGAAGTACGGCCCATTATTGCAGCAGAATTTGTGGATTTTCAGATTAAAGCGTATCAACCTCGCCCCCCGTCTTTGGGTGAAACCGAGGATTGGTGCATGGTGGAATGAATACCTTTGTTCCAGGATTTCCAGAGATAGACTGGAGAAGGAATTTTCGTGTTTCGCATGTTTTTTCCTTAAATCCCATCTCATTTAAAGATGCAGCCATTTTGCTGTAGACAGCAGGGTTTCGTCGTGTCTCTCGAAGGTTTTTCACATGCTCCCTCCAAACATCAAAAAAGAACTTTGCATCCTCGTCTGACAGTTTCTTGAATTGTTTTGATGCTCGCCCTTCATCTTCAGAATCTGAACTCATTGCACCACCCTACTTTGTGTTCAGAACACCAGCAAATGAACTTGCACTGCAGCAAAACACGAAATTGAAACCCTTAAAATTAGAAAATCCATGTGGATGAAGTGACTTCAAACTCATGAAGTAACTTCCTCCAACTCACTTCATAAAACAGGCATGAAGCAAGAGATGGAATGAGAAACATGAAGTGAGTGGCCATGAAGTGACTTCATCTCCAGAACTTTACAAAAAGTGTTTACATCAGGACCATCGCCATGAAGTGACTTCATGGTGCCCATGAAGTCACTTCATCCTCCTAGTGTAAACGTGGTATTACGTTTGTCAGTTCCACCTTGTGATTTTGAGCCATCTGTCTTGATCAGAGATTTCTCACGAATGGACAGTGTTGGGTTTTCTGGCTTCCTGCTGGGATCATTTCTCTCTTTTCGGGACAGATATTTGACATCGCCCATCAATACACTTTGGTGTGATTTCGAGTCCATAGTTCACCATGGTATCAGTCAGTTTGTGCCTGCAAGTCTCAGTAGGCCCAGAACCAAGTCCTCATCCTTCAGTTATCCCCCACACATTCGCCACCTTTCCCGTCAGTGCAGAAAATACTACAAATTTCGGCACTACTCTGAATTCTGCTCCAGAATCTACGATTCCCTCTGTTCTGACCTTGCAGCTGCAAAACTGCGCCATGAAAATAACCTCCTTTCTAGTCTTTCTCTCAGGCCAGTAGGGGTGTGCGAATCCTGGATTCGGATTCGAGCTCGAATCCGAATCCTAGATTCGGATTCGAAAATTCAGGATTCGAAATTCGAATCCGGATTCGAGTGGGATTCGGATTCGAGGTTGTCAGGATTCGACAGGATTCGGATTCGAGCAACTCAGGATTCGGATTCGACAAAAGGATTCGAAAATCGCTTCGAATCCAACAATTTTTTGGAACAAAAAACACCGAATGGAAAAAAATACTGCCGCGCTTTTCAAAAAAAAAAAAAAAAAAAAATTCGCGGCCGCGATCGCGTTTTCCCGGAAAAAAAAAAGAATGCGCCGTCGGCCATCTTTGAATTTCAAAATGGCCGCCGCCGTCTCCGGTTCGTGACGTGTGTGCTGTGCGTTCGCGATCTTTTCTTGGTGTTTTGTTGCGAAATCTGTGGTCCGTTTCGTTCTTTTTGAGTTTTCTTTTGCCATGGTGACTTTTTGCAGCACATTCAAGATAACAGCCAGGAAAAGGTGGGTAGATGTTGTATTCAAGGACCACGAAAACTGCAACTTTTGAACTTGGTCACTGTGGAGTGTGGAACCTGACAACCTGTTCTTTTTGGGGATTCTTGCAATGATCATCAATGGCTGATGGCAACTTGTTGTACGGCATTGGGGCTGTTTTGGGTTGGAAAAACAAACAAATGGCTGCTGGTGGTGTGATGGGACTGGACTGCCTGGCTGCTTGCTGGTGGTGCACTGGATTTTTGGAATTTGGCAGTGACCCTAGCTTGCTGGAGCTGGTGGCCAGTTACTCAACTAGGCCAAAGCAAGGAAGGCGTTTTTTGCTTCTTGGAGGAACCTGTCTGGTTTCTCCACACACACACACGCACCACACACCTCGCCTTGTTAATTTCCCAGAAAAATTGTTTCCGATGGGATACCTATCTTTCCTTTGACAACTCAGGTTTTGGTTGTTGACATCTTTCTGGTGGCTGGGTATTGGTCCAGTCACTGGAAAGATGTCAACAACTAAAACCTGAGTTGTCATCTGTCAAAGGAAAGATATCCTGTCGGAAACATTTTTTTCTGGGAAATTATTGTTGCTATGGGAATTGGGAATGCTTGCTTGAAATGATTGGGAATGCTTGCTTACCCAATAAATATAGTGTTGGATAAGCAAGCATTACGCACAAAACGCAGGTACCAATACCAAAAGGATGTGGTGGATTTGACTTCCAACACACTGCTTTCGTCAAGAGGAAAGTGTTCTCAGTTTAAAGTTTTCAAAACATGACCTGACTTCCTATTTTTTCTTTTCCTTTTTCTTTTTTTTTCTGTGGTTGCTCAATTTCGACTCGCAATCTTGTATTATCTGCATAACATTGACGTCGTGACATTAGCGACCGACAACTGCTGTCATCAGGTGCAGACACCGTTTGCTGGTAGGTAAGGTAACAAACAACGACCAACACAGTCTGCTGAATCAGCGACCAATACCCACCGGCTGCTGAATCAGTGAGACACTGGATGCAGAATCAGACCAACATCGGCTGCTGAAAAGTGTCCCGAATCCCGATACCAGCTGCTGATTACTGACATCAGCGGCCAACAGAATAGTGCCATTAGACTTTCAGACATCAGCGACCGACACCACAGGATGCCCGCTGTGCTGATATCAGTGAGAGACACTACCTATCTGTTTCTGCGAACAGCAGCGACTGCTGAATCAGCAAACCGACTCCGGCTGCCGAATCAGCGATTAACACTAGCCATTGAACCAGCAAACGACACGGCTGCTGAATTGGCGACCGACATCGCTAGTGACATTGGTAAAGACCGACACGTGTTGACATCTGTAACCGACACCAGCTGCGGGCAACGATGAGCGAAACTGTTTGCTGACAGCAGCGACCTACACCAACTACTGAATCAGTGACTGAAACCGGCTGCAGATTCAGCGACCGACACCGGCTGTTACGTAAATCAGCGACCGACACCTACTTCTGAATCAGCGACTGGCATTGGTTGCTGAATCAGAAACCACCATCGGCTGCTGAATCAGCGACCTTCACCCGTTGCTGAATCAGTGACCAATATAGGCTGGTTGCCGTTGCCGACACGGACCGACACCGACTGCTGACACCGATGGCATCGGCTGCTGACATCGACCGACACTGGCTGCTGAATAAGCTGCTTACAGACCCGGCTTCTGAATCAGTGACTGACACAAGCTGCTGGCAGCGACCGACACCGGCTGATGACAACTACCGACACCGGACGATCAAAGAGTCAATGCATAAAAGGGTTTCCATTTTTGAAGCAAATGCTGAAATCTAAGCCTGTGCTGTTCTGCTCCATCTGGTTGGTTTTCAAATTCTCTTAGAAAATGGTTGCAGCATTGTTCCAAATAGCCTATGATACCAGACCAAAGACTTAGGCAATGCAAATCACCCTACGTAAAATGGATTCTTTATACACTAATTACAAGAGAAAATGGTTAAATGGTGTTGGTAGGAGGTACCTACCACCTGCTTTATTCCATGATTACCAGAGAAAGATGACACTGTAGGTACCTACTTTATTCTATGATTTTCAGACTAGACTACAATGATTTTACTGTTCTCGGATTTCCAGTGTGTGTGGAACAACAAAGAGAAAAGCAAAATAATTGGTCAATCGAGCTACAAGTAGGTAGGCACATGCGTCGGTCATTTTCAGAAAATTGTTCGACTTCCTATTTGAATTGGATACCTAAGTATTCGAGTTTTTCAGGCTAGTATTCGACTCGATTCGATTCGAATTCGATTTTTTACGTCCTGTATTCGATATTTGATTCGAGGCAAAAAAAACTGATCGCAGAGCCCTGTGGCCCTGTCTGTCGCCTGCCCGACCTGAATTTGAAGCCAGTTCACGCTCTGACATCTCGATTGAACAGTGACGCGGAGCAGCATGTGAGCAAATTTATGCGGGATGCCACAAAGTGATGGCTGTGGCTGTGGAACTTGCAACGTGCGTGAGGCCTTTTTGCCATCCGGTACACTCCTACTACCTACCTATACCTACCATACCTTCTACCTTGTCGGTACCAAGAATCTACATAAAATGGGAGAAAAATGTTCAACTTGGCACCGCAGAAAACCTCCCATGAATCTCATAACACTGCCACTCAAACATTACTTTTTCATTCAACAGTTGCATTGATAATCATGATTTGAAAATAATGTGGAAACTGGAAAAAATGGCAAATAAATTTGTACACCGCCGCAGAAAAGTACCTACCTACTGTTGGCATCTTCCCCTGTTCTGGGATTCGAGGAGGATTCGGATTCGAGCCCATTTGGATTCGAGTGGATTCGGATTCGAGATTTTTTTTGGGATTCGGATTCGGGTTCGATTTTCTCACCGGGATTCGGATCCGGCTCGGATTCGAGTTTATTGAAAAAAGAGAGATTCGGATTCGAGATTTTTGGATTCGAAAGGATTCGCACATCCCTACAGGCCAGGCGCAATCAACTCTAGCTCCCATGGTACCTTGCAAAATGCCTGGAAACAGGTAAATAAAAGGTATCGTGGTTCAGTTTGAATCCCGCCTTTAAATCTCCATGATGGTCTGGCCAGCTCACCGGCTGAAAAAGCTGAAGCATTTGCTCAGCACTTTGCTTCTACTTATTCTGTTGCCACTTTAGATAGTTCTGACCTTCCAGCTGCTTCCATTTCTCCAATGCCGTATCCTTCTTTCTCAATTACATTTTCCCCAATATCGTCTGCAATTCGGAAATCAAAATCTTCCTCTTCTGGTCCTGATGGGATTCCGGGGTCTCTTTTGAAATCTTTTCCACTAGAATTTGCAGCCTATCTGTTTCTTATTTTCAACAAGTCCCTTGCTTGTGGCAAACTACCTGATCCATGGAAGGCAGGAAGAATTGTGCCTCTGCTCAAAAAAGGCGATCCTTCACTTCCAGCTAATTACCGTCCTATCAGTCTCACTTCTTGTGTATGCAAGCTCATGGAAAAGCTAGTCTCGGACTACATCAGAGAGTTTCTTCATGCCACTAATTCCATCTCTCCTTGTCAGTTTGGCTTTCGTCCTGGCTGGTCTTGTGAACTTGCTCTTGCCTAGTTTACTCACATCGTCGCATCATCCATTGACAAAGGAACTGATACCTATTGATGCACTTTTCCTGGACTTCAAAACTGCCTTCGATGTTGTTCCACACAGGGCTCTAATGTTCAAATTGCAGTCTTTGGGCCTCTCTGCTTCTATCACCTCTTGGATTGATTCTTTTCTGAGCAACCGAACACAGTCTGTTTCTCTTGGTGGTGCAAATTCATCACCTTTTCCAGTAACATCAGGTGTACCTCAAGGTAGTGTGTTAGGCCCTCTTCTCTTTCTTATTTTCATCAATGACCTTCCTGATGTCATATCTTCTTCGAATATCATGCTATTTGCTGATGACTGTGTTCTCTACAAGACCATTCAATCTCAATCTGATGTAAACTCACTGCAGGATGATCTTGCTTCCCTTGACTCTTGGAGCCTGCGGTGGGGCCTTGCGCTAAATGCATTAAAGTGTGTCCACATCCGGTTCTCGACTAAGCTTCATCCCCTTCAATCCTCTTTTATCCTTCCTTCTTCGGCCGCTGTCTTGACCACCGCAACATCCTGCAAATATCTTGGTGTAACACTGACATCCGACCTGTCCTGGAAATTGCATATAAACACTATTGCACGAAATGCCAATTTTGCTCTTCTCAAAATCAGACGCATATTCAAATCTTGTTCTCCTGCAACCAAGGAAATTCTCTACATTTCACTTATCCGTCCCCTCCTGGAATATGCCTGCATAATCTGGGATCCTTTCCACATCTCTCTCATTCACGAATTTGAAAAAGTCCAACGCAGAGCAGCTCGCTTTGTAAAGAATTTTCTCTCCCTACTCGAGCGTCTCTTCAATGCTTTCCTCTCTGATTGGCCACCACTCTCTGACAGGCGTTCTCAGTTCAGGCTTTCAGCTCTCAGTAAAATTTTCACACATCACGGTGGTTGGTCATGTCTTTCTGATACTCTGGCTGCTCCTGCTTACATTGGTCGACATGACCATGCTTTCAAGATTAACCTTTATCAACCTTCCAAGAACATACTCAAGTATTCATTCATTCCAAGAACTATTGTAGACTGGAATTGTTTATCCTAC
>JASGXE010010986.1:0-15221 GCA_030068105.1 Sinentomon sp. SZTP_YWyxl | reverse complement strand
GCGTGTTATGGATTAGGCCTATAACTGCACATGGATTAGGCCTATGCGTGTTATGGATTAGGCCTATGACTACACATGGATTAGGCCTATGCGTGTTATGGATTAGGCCTATGCGTGCACATGGATTAGGCCTATGCGTGCACATGGATTAGGCCTATGCGTGCACATGGATTAGGCCTGTGCGTGTTATGGATTAGGCCTATGCGTGCACATGGATTAGGCCTATGCGTGCACATGGATTAGGCCTATGCGTGCACATGGATTAGGCCTATGCGTGCACATTGGATTAGGCCTGTGCGTGTTATGGATTAGGCCTATGCGTGCACATGGATTAGGCCTATGCGTGCACATGGATTAGGCCTATGCGTGCACATGGATTAGGCCTATGCGTGCACATGGATTAGGCCTGTGCGTGTTATGGATAGGCCTATGCGTGCACATGGATTAGGCCTATGCGTGCAAATGGATTAGGCCTATGCGTGCACATGGATTAGGCCTATGCGTGCACATGGATTAGGCCTATGCGTGCACATGGATTAGGCCTGTGCGTGTTAGGATTAGGCCTATGCGTGCACATGGATTAGGCCTATGCGTGCACATGGATTAGGCCTATGCGTGCACATGGATTAGGCCTATGCGTGCACATGGATTAGGCCTGTGCGTTTTATGGATTAGGCCTATGCGTGCACATGGATTAGGCCTATGCGTGCACATGGATTAGGCCTGTGCGTGCACATGGATTAGGCCTATGCGTGCACATGGATTAGGCCTGTGCGTGTTATGGATTAGGCCTATCGTGCACATGGATTAGGCCTATGCGTGCACATGGATTAGGCCTATGCGTGCACATGGATTAGGCCTGTGCGTGTTAATTGCATGCCGAAATTGGATGATATCTGTCTTGTTGAACTAAATTAGACATTTTCAAGCTTCAAGCATCTTCTCTTTGCTTATCCCGAGTCTCTTGCGGCCCATTTCCCCTTGCCTGCCTTCCTTGCAACAAGCCGTCATCTGTGATTACACCTCTGCCGGAAAACTTGCATCTTTGAGCTCTTCAACAGAGGCGGGAGAGGCTTTCATGAGGAATTACTCCGGAAAATTGTGGCAATTTTAGCATTAAGATGAGCGTCTGTCTTGACTAGTGAGGGCACACATATCTCTCTGCCTCTCGAGTTCCAAGGGGGCGTCGGCACGCCGCTTGTCGGAATGGGAAAAAAGTTCCTTCAAGCTCGGAAAGCAAAGTGGTTCGGTCATGAGCATGAGATTGCACGAATAAAGCTGAGTATTTCAAATTGCTTTCTTCTTTTCCTCTTATCTGGTTCTCTCCTCCGACTTACTCAGCCCTTGTCTCTTCATTTTCCCCGCATCAGCATCTGGCTCATATAAATTGTTTTAACAAGTTCAAAATGACTTAAAAGAATGAGATTTTTCCCACGCTTGTATGAAGTCCGGCTTGGTCATGACCATGTTTCTGTACCAACTACAATGTCGCGGTAATTCCCCAAGTTCTTCTTGACAGTTCCGTTGGTGTTCCGTGGCTGTGGGTAAATCAAACGACGGCAGACAAAAACCAGTCACAGTTGGTAATTAAAAGCAAAAACCTCTTATGCAACAGAAAAAGCGGCGGAAAATGTTCTCATCCATGTGTTTTCCTATTTAACTGTTGCCTCCGAAACTTTTTTCCTTCGTTTTGCTTTTGTGCAAGCGTCAGAAATTAAAGCTCCACATTTCAATAGAGCTTTCTGGAGATGTCAGATTTTGACCTTAGTTGCGCAAAAGAGGATCTTCAATTTCTGAAGCATGGAGTATTTGCTAAAATCTAAACATCGCCAATTTTTACATGTGTGGGACATTAATTCCGCAGCCACTATACTCGCAAATTTCGATGTCTTGACACTCGACTCTCGTGATTAATTCGTTGACTGGCAAAATGGAAGGGGACTATCTTTTTCCCTATGGGCATCTTGTGTTTTTGAATTTTCTTTCACATCTTGCGTTTTTCGGAAAGATTTTCCTGGATGTCTTGTGTTTTCTGTTGAATTTCCTTCGACACAATGTATTTTTGTATTGTATCTTTTTCTCATGGGAATCTTGTGTTTTCCTATTGTATTTGCTTGGACATCTCGTGTTTTCCTGCTGCATTTCCGTTGACAGCTTGTGTTTTTCTGTTGTATTTTTCTTGGACATCTTGTGTTTTCCCATTGCATTTGCCTGCGGACATATTGTGTTTTTCTGTTGTTTTTCCCTGGACATCTTGGTGTTTTTCTGTTGTATTGTCGGTTCCCAATTGGACAAATTGGAGTTTTCTTTTGTTTTTGCCTTGACATCTGGTGTTTTTCTGTTGTACCTGCCTGTTTCCTTGGAATTGCGTTTTTCTATTGTATTTCCCTGGAAATTTTGTGTTTTTCCGCTATATTTCTCTGGAGGCATCTCGTGCAGTTTGTTTCTCAATTGCTTGGACATCACTTCTGTTTTTGGCACAACTGGCGTCCTCCACATGTTTTCTGGTCTTGAGAACTGTTTCGGTCTCCCCTTGGTTTTTAATACTGGCTTGGTGAGGAACTTCTTTTGTGGTTGTGGTGGGCTGCACCACTGCTGTTTTTCACGCAGAATAATTGCTCATGCTGGACGGGCAATCTGGCTGTGCCTCAACTGTGGTCATGCGCAATTGAAACAAAACAAAAAAAAATGCCTTGTTGTTTCAGCCGTGTTTTCTTATCTTTTCCTCAACTGAACCTGCCTGCCATCTGCATGCAGGTACGTCACAAGCACACCTACCAGCCGACCGCCAGGCGTTTTGAACCCCACATGACAATCGGTTCCCTTTGTGCCTCTGTCTCAATCTCAAACGATCTTTAAGTCAGTGGGAACGCACACTTAACGACTCTCCCACTTGTTTCAGTCCGGCTGTGCTGCACAAAGCCTGCACAAATTTTGTCAACCTTCCCCTCTGCGGCAGAAGCAAAGGGCAAAGGCTTTGCCCTTGTCTGACTTTCTAAAAGATTATGCCCTCTAGTTTGAGCTTAACTGGAAACGAGCACAGCCCTATTGTAGACAGACGGTTGGGAAAACGCCTGGCATTCACTCTTTCTCCCCTCTTTTTCGAAATGACACCTAATCTTGCTTCACATCTTGCATTTCTCCTTGAAGCTTTGGAGTTTTCAGCTGGAAGCTCTGCACATCATGAGCACCTGCAGGGTAACAATTCTTCTATTATCTTAATCCCATTTTCTCTGTTTCCCACAAATCTAGTTTGACAGCTTGTGTCTCACCACTCCGTTATGGAATGCCTGTGCATATAAAAGATTGGGGAGCAGAGATGAAGTGGTTGCACCCTCATCTGAACTTTTGCCCCAGTTCTTTTTTCAGTTTATTTTGAGGGTATCTATTTTGTCATGTTCTTTTGTTGCTTGTTGATCAGGAGTTTCTTTCTTCTTTAAAGTTTGAAGATCTCCCCCTCTTTGTCACTGGCAGAATAGGTCAAATTGAAAGGTCGACATGCAGGCAGAAAAGCGCCAAACAGCAGCGCGACTTTCCCAAAAACCTTTGCATGAAGATTCGGAGTTGATTTCTGGTGGAAGAATTGGATTTTTGGGTGAGAGTTGATTTTTGTGGGGAAGCTGAATTTTTGGGTGACGAATTGAATTTTGAGGGTAGAGTTGATTTTGGGGGGAGAAAAGTTTGTTTGGGGGGAAGAGATCAGTTGATTTTCCATGTAAAGCGTACAGGGTGATTCATAAAAAACTCGCCCGAAACTATTTCGTGAGATTTGCATTATTTGGCAGTCCTTCTGAGGGGTGGAGAGCCTGGGAGGCTGAGTCCCATTCTTCTCAATCCTAGTGCAAGTGATGTCAGAGTAGTGTTTATCATGGTTTTGGATGGACTCGTGCAAGAATTTATGTCAAACGGAACATTAGCGGTGGCAGGAATATGCAATGTGGCTGATGGTATCTCTTTTATCACTTTCAATCCATGACTTATTCAAGCAGCAACTCTCGAGGCCAGGATTGGCATCCACAACAAGCCCTGTTTCATGTTCTCCCCTAGGAGTTGGTTGCTGTAAAAGACGGAACGCAGTCCAGGTGGTGAGCTGGCCTCCAAATGGGACTTGCAATTATTGGTTTTGAGTAAAATTACTCGTTACTTGGGAGGCATTCCTGGGCGGCAGCAGATTCTCTTCGGTGACGTGGGGAAGTCCACATATCGACTTTCCTCAAGCAGCTGCCCCTCAGTGCAGAAAGCTTATATCCATGGTCCCACAAAATCATGACCCTACCCACGCTACCAACGAGAATCTGGTACAGCTCCAGAATGCCTTCCCATCGAGTGATGTTGGTCAAGACCAATTTGCACTGCCCCATTTGGAGGCCAGATCTCATCACCAGAACTGCGTTACGTCTTACACAGCAATCAATTCCGAAGGGAGAACATGAAACAGAGCATGTTGTGGATGCCCATCCTGGCCTCGAGAGTTGCAGATTGAATAAGCCATGGATGGAAAGTGATAAAAGAGATACCATCAGCCACATTGCATATTCCTGCCACAGCTAATGTTCCGTTTGACATAAATTCTTGCAGAAGTCCATCCAAAACCGTGATAAACACTACTCTGACATCACTTGCCCTGGGATTGAGAAGAATGGGTTCAGCCTCCCAGGCTATCCACCCCTCTTACAAGGACTGCCAAATAATGCAAAACTCACGACATTGTTTCGGGCGAGTTTTTTATGAATCACACTGTATACCTATTCATGTTTTTATTTTACGAGGTTTGTGGATGAGTTTTGGAGTGCCTACTGCGGGATTCGAAACCTTTTCTGAGAACCCCAAACATCCCTGAACACCAATGAAGTGGAGTGCAGTTATATGATGAACAAGAGCCTGCAGCCAATTTGTCCAATTGGCGTTTCCTTCTGGCCGGGATGTATTTGTCTTTCGTCTTAACCCAAAAACATTAAATCTTTGAAAAGATTAAACCGGATTTAAGGAAAACCGGATGCACTTAAGTGGTAGTTCAGCTGTTCAGAGTTTGCACTAAAATCAAGCTAAGCCACCCCATTTTGTTTTTTTGCGACTTTCAGTCGGAGAATAAGCTTCACTTCCAGATCGCGTTCCCAAATGCAGCTGTCCAAAGGACCAAACCCCATAAATCATTGCTTCTTGACCAACTGTTCTGTACTGGGAAGAAATTAAGCCCTTCACAGACGGATGTCATCAGTGCATTTCGTGCCGTGAGCTGTCCAGTCAAGAGCAGCCATCAGCAGGTGAAATCACCATCACAAATGTCAATGGATTTGGAGCAGAAATTTGATGGCAGTATCACCATAGAAGAAAAATACTAATAGAAAGGACACGGCTCTCGAGCAGCGTAAACTGCTTACGTCAGCTTCGCCATTTTGCAAATGAGAAAACATCGCTGGACCGTCTGCGGCCCATGTGGTTGAACGTGAGATGCTGCCGCTGGAAATTGAAACTGGGTGGTGTTTCTGGAGTTCTGCCTTTGTCATTTAGTGTCTCATTCAGTTTGTCATGAAACAGCTGACTCTCATTTGTTATTGAAGCAGCTGACTCTCATTTGCTGACTCTCAATAATTGTTGTTGCGATTCCGTGGTTGCTGTTAATTTTGTCGTTTTCGGGAAAGCTTTTTTGTGCAGCGCGAGTGGCTTTCACTCTGATGGCAGTGAAATTTGCTGGACAAAAGGGCTGTTGTCGAAGTTGTCAAGTCGTCGGGCGTTGCACTCGAAATGTGGATGGAGTTGCCGAATGCCAGAAACGCCTGCCGTTCGCTGAAATTGATGACATCGTGGTGGGTAATTTCTTTCAAATTGCAAGGCATTTTTATGAACCCATGCCTAGTTCGCGAAAACAATTTTGTGTTACTTCGTCCACAACAGCCGAGGCGATGAGGTTGTTGCCGATTTTGATTGTCATGGAGTTTTCGCCGCCTTTTTTGGCTTGCAAAGGTGCATTTCCATTTTTCCAAACAAATAGTCATTTCACTTGCAGTGACCATGGCGCTACCGGCCGGATGAGCAGTGGTTGGAGGGGTTGGCCGGAAATGGAGCGCTTTTTGGTTCCATTCGGGTGATAAAATTGGCAGACCTGTCGGTTGTTGCCTTTTGTTCCAACTCATGAACCCGAGACACCCATGAATTTCACTGTTTTGAAAATTCTGACTTTTTAACCAATTTTAAACTTTTTTGAACGGTGATCGAAATTGTTATCGTAAAATTGAAAATTATGTCACTTTTTTGTCACTCTTTCTCCTCTGTCACTCTTTTGGTTTGTCAGCGCTATGGAAATTCCTTGCAACTTCTCCTGTCCATTCCACCAGCTGTTTCCCCTGAAGTTGCTCTTAAGAGTAAAAATTTTAGAGTAAAATATTCAATTTTGTCTGCGAAACCAACCTCACGTTGAAATCGACCGGGTTTTTGCCGCAATTTGACGATGTCGAAAGTGCAACATATGTGACGGATAGTGGAGAATTTGACGACTTTGAAGTTTTTCAACATGCTGCACGCTGCAGCATCTTGGTGGCAGGCAGACTGTGGAATTTTTGTTCTTCTTCTGTGGCCTTGTTGCAGGCATCAAATGAAGTGCTGGTGTGCAATCTTTACGAACATTTCTCTGCATTCCAATTTTATCACATTCGCGTTCTGACCTCTTTTTGGAGGTTTTTGATTGAATTTTGTTGGAATCTCTTTCGTAATACCCGGCTTACATTTGAAATGCCGTTTGTTAGTCCTGTTCTTTGAACCAAACCCTATCAAATCCACCCGACATCGTCAAATTCCATCTAATAGATCCATTTTACAGTAAAAATTCAACGCAGTTTTCCATTGATTTCCCATGTTCACATGCGATGTTTTCTCAGTTTCAAAATGGCGCCGCGGCAGAGCAGTCTCCAGCAGAGCCGGACCCGCTCCTCCTCAAAGAAATGAAAAATAAACAGTCTGGGTGGGGCAGGCGCCGCGCCGTGTCCCTTCTTATAGTATACTTATTCTATGGTATCACACTTCCAAAAATGCGTGATGTTTGCGGGAAAATGTGCAATCTCAGATCCCGACAGTTCAATGTCGAAAACGAAAAACCACACATCTTCCATGCCATTTGTGTTTCCGAATTATTACAGTCATCTTGGCAAAAATTCGCCCAGTGCTGGATTCGAACCCGGGATCTCGGATCTGAAGCACTGTCCGAAATTTGCGCATTTGCCTGCAGGGATTGATAAAGACTCTGCATGTGCTTGCGGGAAATTGCACACTTATTGCGGGCGAAAACTTTCGAGAATTGTTTATTTTGGAGTGCGGATTTTCACACGTTTTCACCGTTTGCAAAATGGTGCTGACTCTGCAGAAACATAATTTCAACAAATATCTGACTGAAGAGTGGTGATGGAATTCTCTGCTGTTTTTGGGATTGCAAAGATTTCAGCATTGAGAAGCAACTCTCCATTCTTGATCATGCTCCAACAGCCTGACATGGTCTCTTTCGAGTTGTTGATAAAACATGAACACACCCGCGCACAGCCGCGCACAGCCGAAATGAACCCGCGCACACCTGCGCACAGCAAAAAAGGACCCGCGCACAGCAAAAAAGGACTCGCGCACACCCGCGCACAGCCAAAATGGACCCGCGCACACCCGCACACAGCCTAAATCGACCCGCGCACACCCAAATTGGACCCGAGCACATCCGCGCACAGCCGCGCAAAGCCAAAATGGACCCGTGCACACCAAAAATGGACCCGCGCACAGCCGTTCACAGGCGTGCACAGCTTCGCACAGCCAAAATGAGCCCGCAAGAGTTTGTCTGTCGAGAGTAGGTATGTCTCGAGAGCGGAAAGGAGGCACAGAGTAAAAGTGGAAATTCGATCAAAGAATTCTGTCTGCGTGTTGAGGCCAAGTTCGCGGACGTGATTTGCGATTTTTGCCAGGTTTGAAAGAATTTTCCCATCACCGCATATTGCTTGATGTCAACCTTCTCTTTGGCGTCCGCGTGATTGATTCGCAAATCATGTTCGCGATCTCGTCTCCTCCACACGTTCGACAGGTTTATTGGAAACTGTCCAATTTCTTTTGCTGTTTCACGCAGACGCAATGACACGAGGGTGTGTGACTTGGAGAGTGTCACATTGACGTCGTGTTTGTCCGCCTTTGCGAGGGAGAGCAACGTTGGCGACAATTGAACAGCTGCACAACTGCTCTCTCAAAATATCCCTCATATTTTTCTGTCTTGGCCACAATTTTCCTGCGCTTTCTTGAAACGGGATCCTTTTCCCAAAAACAAAAACCGATAAGTGTTCCCAAAGCTCTGGAGAAAATATAAAAATGTCAAATGGTGCAAGTTTGGTTGCCGCCTGCTGTGTCGTTTTGTGCTTTACCAGATGCCATATCATATTGCGCGGTCTCATGCATTTGGGTCGGTTTAAAACACAGCATGGGGTGGAATATGGGAACCAACACTTGTGCATGTGATATGGAACCTACACGTCACCCATTTGTGTCCTGTGGAGCCCACTCGCCCAGCCGCGGAGCTGAGCCAGCTTTTTGTGATATGGATTGGCTCCAATGGACAAATCCAGACTGTGAAATATGTATTTTGAATTTGGGACTGGATATTTTTGGATGGAGTCAGACATTTTTTTCCCTTCAAAAGTGAAAAGAAACAGAAGGCAATGAATCATGTTTTGGGGCACAAAACCGTTTCTCCTGATCCCTCCCTCTCTCTTCGGATGGGACCCAACACCCCAGCGCAAACGCTCCCCCCACGTTCAACTGATCCCAGACTTTCCTGGCCATCATAATGGCGCCTTTCCTTTCGTCAATCGACGCTTTGCTTTCCAAGTGTTTTTTGTTTCATTTTTTTTTGTTTTCTTTCCTCACTGGACTGGAAGTTGCTCCCGATGAACTGAAAAAGGTTGTGGATAGTGCAGGCAAGGTCTTGTGCAGGGGCGTCATTTCGGGAGTTGTGCACCTCTGCCCAGAAATGCCCCCCAAAGGTCCGTTTGCGCCCTGGGTTCTGCTCTGGTGCGAAATTTGGCCTTCGGAACACGATTATTGCACCCGCAAAATCAACCCTTTTGTTTGAAAATTTCTTCAGCTTCGGGGGTTCGCCCCCAGAGCCCCCACTTTTGGCATCTTGCCCTCGGAACCCGGCTGTGACTCCGCCCGGACGCAAAAACGCTTGGAACAAAGAAACAAGTGTCAGGTCCAGTTTGGAGGCTAGGCAGCATTATTTTTCGCTTTTTTGACAAGCGCACAATCGGGATGGGAAAACCAAAATCGGCATTTCTTTGTCACGCGCCCCTGTTCTCCAATTGCTGGGGGGCAAACCGCCGTCTCGGCCGCATTCAGATCCTGTCCGCAGAAATGCTACCCCTGCGACAGCCTGACAACGCTTCTGCATGTCTATCTTTCTCAAAATCCATGCATCTGTGTCTGTCTCAATACCAGTGCGGTAGCCACATGGTTTTTCATCTGGGGAAGTCAGAGAAAAAGTCACACATGCCCACAGACCATGGCTGACTTTTGGGTGAACTTCATCAGATTCTGCCGGTTCGTTTCACTTGTGTTTGTCTTTGCACTTTACAGTCACTTTGTGTTCTTGTTTTGTTCACTTGTTTTTGGTGGTCTACTCGACTGTCGACTTCGAGGTCGAGTGAGCATGCGTGCAACAGTTGGTCTTGTGATGTGTCCAGTGAAACTTTCAACTTTCGACTGTTATTTTCGTTTTCTTTCGATGCGCTCGAGATCTCGGAAGTTCATCATCACTGACTCATCATCAGACTTAAAAAGGGTGTTTACTACAGAAATTGAGGGTCATTCCCTGTTTTAGTAAACACCCTTAAAAAGGGTCTTTTGCTGAAAGAAAGATAACTCTTCTGCTGGTGGAAGACCACATGTTTTTCTTGTGCCGTCATTCGAAGAAACTTTATCTATTCGGATTTAGCACTTTCCCATCTTACCCCATGCAATGTAAGACCCCACCCGCAAAATGTGTGGATAAACACGAAACAAAGAGAATACGTAAGGTTGGGTTGGAACATGCAAGATGTCGGGCTGGTTAGGTTGGGCAAGGTAAGCTTTATTTTGCTTTTTTGTCCACGCGCTAAATCGGGAATGCAACGATTCGTGTGGATAAAAAATGAAGAAATTTAAAAAATATCTTGTCCAAATCTTTTTTGGTCACGTAAACATGGTCACCTCACCCCTGCGAATATCTCCTTGGACAGGTTATCAGGTCAGGTTTGGTTTCAGGAGAATCCAAGGGGTGTCCAGGGGATGTCCATGTGTCCATGGATACTTGTTGCCCAATGGACTGAAATTGAGTCCAGAGTTTGTGATCAATACCTGCGAAGTGAGGTGGTCGTTCCACAATTTCATTTCACTTGTCGCATGAGTCTGCTTTTGGCAAAATTGTAGAAATGTTCGTTTTTTCTTTCTTTTCCTTTTTTCTCTTTTTTCCGCAGAAATGCCATGCATGAGATACAATATAATTGGTTTTTTGACAAATTGAATTAAAATAATTCAATTTTAAATTCTGCGATCTCGTCCGGAGAGCGTTCGAGATACCTGCATCGCCTGCATCGTCTTTTGTTTTGCATGATGTAATATCAGATTGGACACCTTCATTTTTCACGGTTTTTTTGTATTTTTTTTTTTGTATTTGACGATTGGATGAACGGACTCTCAAGAATCGAGACGAACAAGAGCTGGCTGACGGTCTGGGATGATGGCCCATGATGGCGGGTCTGGAATGAATCCAATTTTTTTTTTCGTTTGTGAATACGTTTTTCTGACGAATGACACACATCGCGTGCAGCAACTGGCCAGCCCTCTCGAAACGAGTCGAGATCCTTCCGTTAAGAATAACGGAAGCTCGGATACTGGAGCACAGATTTTAACCAGTCAACCCGGGAATGGATTGGGTAGGGGCGTGCGGCGAGGGTCCCCGGGTTTCACAGCTACCGGTACTACGCGCCGGTGCGGGCAGAAAAACTTGTTCAATCGCTCTTAATTAGCGAGCTTGCAGTGAACATAGTCACTCACTTTGCATTTGAAGCGAAAACAAACAACGGAAGCGAACGCATAAAAACTGGTCCTATTTTCAATTAGTGTTTTGTCGCGTTTTTTGCCCCACCAGTCAACAGTCCACTGATCGACCGATCACGAAGGAAATAAGCGACTGCATGTGGACTGTTGTGGTCGCATGGCAAAACAACTTTGTGATGGGGGTCCCCAGCGGAAAACAATGCGGGCAAAAAACCGGGAGTTGATCTCAATTCTTGGTTTTGTGCAGTCTTTTGTGTTGCGTAATCAATTTGAGTCCCACATTCACCCATATCCGAAGACATGCCTTCTTGCCGTTCACTTCCTCAACTTTTTCGTATTTTCATGCAGGTGTCTTGCGATTTGACATTTTTCAAGCAGGTGCCTTGGCCAACCAACTTGGGATTTGGAATTGACAAAAAAACCTTGAAAAGTGGCCTTTTTAGACGAGCCGAATTTGAGAAACTCTTCAATATTGAAACGGTTCTTTTACAACACTTCTGTTTTTGCATTTGCAACAAAAAAAAATAAAAATAAAAAACAAAATAAAAAAATTGGGCTTTCATATAGCTGGTGACCAATTCCTAAGACCACCATGCACTGAGTTGAGATTGGTTAGGTTAGGTTCGGTAAGGTTGGTGGCAGAATGGAAAAACCTAACATAACCTAACCTTACCTATCCTAACCTAACCAAACTCAATGCAGGGGATGGTGGTCTTCGGTGGGTCACCAGCGATAAAGAAAGCCAAAAATTGAACAAAAATTGAGCAAATTGCCGAGTTTGCGCACACGATGCCACCCCATTGCCGAGTTTGCGTAATCTTGTTCATCGAGTCGCCGTGTTGGCTGATTGGCATTCAACCAATGTTGTTTTGGCGCCATTGGGTCCATGTTCTCTCTGTCGACCCCCCGACGTGGAAACTGCAACATTTTCACACGCTGTCTCAGCATATCTCGTTTGAGAAAATCATGTTTACGCGGCTGCTTCTTTCTCGCTCGCCTCAACAGTTATAAAATGCTTTTTGTTTCTGCAACTGTGTTCCGTCTTCCGAGTTTGAATCACCAATCTCTCTGTCCACTTTTCAAATGGACAAGTTTACAAGATGACACATTCAGCTTTGCTGTCATGATGTCACAAGAGATTGAAACATGATGTCATTGGTGGTGGAGGCGGGTTTTGGTCAGACCCACTTGAGGTGTTCCGAAAAAATTGTGCAAATTTTTCAACGAGAATTTGGTTGTGATACCATGCAATCTAAATTCTTGCAAAAATTGTGCAAATTTTTTCAACAAGTATTTGGTTATGATACCATGCAAACAAAATTCTTGCAAAAATTGTGCAAATTTTTTCAACAAGTATTGGGTTATGATATCGTGCAAACTAAATTCTTGCCAAAATTGTGCATTTTTTTTCAATAAGTTAGTCGTGATACCCCATGCAAACAAAAATAATATTTTAATGGGTATTTTTACCTGAACATACCGACATGCATTTTTTTATCCAAATATTAAAATCATATAAAAATAAAAAATAAATAAACAAACGAAAAATCTGTCTGTTCTGTTATCTTTGTTTAATAGGTCAAATTCTGTGCCAAAAAACTCCCTTATCCCAAAATTCGAATTCTGGAATTCGTTTTCTGGCACGCCCTGTATGCCAACTGCAAGCATTCTTTTTGGCAAATGCTGTTTTCCAAAACAAAACAAAAAAAAATTGCGTATTCTCAGAACCACAACAAATTGCAAATTCTGGCGGTTCCGATTACAGAAATATCAAAAATGAGCGTTGCTTGCACGTTGGACCGATTGGTCGAGCAGAAGTAAAACTTTGTGTAAACATCGATTTTGCAATGGTTGGCGAAAAACGATCGCTGCGCTGCAGCGTTTTCTCATTCTGGCCATCATTGACGTTTGACTGGCGGCCGTTTTGTTGCTGAGCGTTTTGCCGAGCTCGTTAGCCGCAAAGCGTGTCGATCCAAAAGCGATTAGTTACACACGCAAATCTCAGTCACGTTCTCACGTTTGAGTTTTCGTTCGTCTTGAAGGTTTTGCCATTGTGTGGTTGTCTCCAGCGTTGAACACTCTCCAAAAGCGTCCGACGTTGAACACTTTCTCGGCGAAGAAGGCACTGTTCAGCGTGCTCGTTTTCTCTTTTTTGTCTTCTCTTCGTCTCGCTTGCGTTTTTGTTTTTGTCTTGATGCGACAAAAGAAATTTTGCATGTCAAATTTGCACACCGTTTGTCCGGCTGCCAACAGCAAAACGAACGATCAGCTGCGCTTTGGACTTGCTCAAAAAAGCCGAAGTGCTTCTGTGCGGAGGCGTCCCACCCACTGTTTCAGTGGTTCTTTTTGACATCAATCTCATCGAAGTCATTGAATGAATGCAGGGCCACCTTTACCACGGGGCGTAGGGGGGCGAACGCCCCAGGGCCCATGGTACAAAGGGGCCCCGAAGGGGCCCATACTGTTGTTTTAAATATTGGAAATTTCATCATTTTTGATGAATTTCCATGTGTTCAGCACTTATGTTCTTTATTTTCATTTTGATTTGGAGATTATATCCTATTCGTTGCATCTTCTTGACTTCACCACTGACCACTCCCAACTTGATCCAGGGCGGTCTGAAGTAAATCGTTGAGGCATGCACATCACAGTTCACACAGAGAGCAGCCCTAATCACAGTCCCATTTTAAGACGTTTGGAATCGTAATTTGGGACAGAAAGGGTCAGATAATATACGAGGTCAAGTGAAAGGTACCTGGGCCTCCAGCGTGGTCCCATGATCGAGCCTACCGACAGCATTATAATTCAACACCGATCCGATTGAAATTGCAAATAAAGGGAAATTGACCGCCGTCCATATGGAGGAGATTCTGAGGCCACGGTTTTGGGACTTTTTCTCGCGCAAAAAAACCCGTGGCCGCTTGGAGGGTGGTTTCCAGGGCTTTTTTTTAATCCTCGCAATTTTCACCTTTTTTGAAATCTCGCAAACAAAATTTTGCAATTTTGAATTCAAAGGGACAGCAGGCTGAAGGCAATATTCTCTGACCCCTTTGCCCATTGGAAATTTCCGAGCAGAAATTTGATGGCGCATTTTCCAGAGATTCTCGAACTCTGTTGCGTTTAAGTAAACTTCGGACGACCACAAAACAGGACAGAATTGTGGCTTGGGTCTGTTAAAAACAATAAACATGGACACAATTTGGATGACATTGTTTCAATGACATCTCTGATTATTTTCGATGCGAATGTCTGTCGGACCATTTTGAAAATTGTGATTTTTGCCTTTTCTTTGTGCGCAGGTATTTTTCAATTTTTGTTGTCAAGACGTTTGATTTTGAATGTCAATTTTTTGAATGTTAATTTTTTTCGGTTTTATCTTTGATTTGCCAAACTTTCATCTCGCAAGAACATTTACAGGTGTTTCAAATTTTCCCTTCGGGGCCCATTTCATGGCAAGCCCCAGGGCCCTCGTAACCCAAAAGAGGCCCTGTGAATGGGCTGCACGATTATCAGAGCAAGACGAACAACCATTGACTGCTTCTGGGCCGTGTCAGCCATGAATGAAAGACCATCATAATCTGTGGACTGCTTTCCCTTGCCCTTTAAATTTTTTGGCGTTTTGCTTTTGCTCGTTTTTGCATTTCCGTTTGAAGGATCACGGCCGGATGTTGAACTTTCGCTGCCCGCAGCTCACCTTGCTTGACCATTGTCGCGCTCAACGGTTTTCTGGAAATAGCTCGCAGTCGAAATTTCCAGATTGATAGAATAGAACAAAAATTTGGAACAAAATTTTCGTACTGAATTCATGTCAGTGTTTTGGGGAACAGTTCCAAAGACATGTCAGCATGTGGAGTGGGCCAAATTTGCGGACGTGATTTTCTGGTTCGTCGATATTTCTCATTTAAAGCTTATCAAACCTGACCAACCTGCGCCTCTCTCATCGTCAATTGCTTGATGTCAAGCAACTGCTTGGCAAGGGCCCAGATGTTTTTTGCCAACCTGCTGTTTTCCATCCGCCAAATCACCACAAATCACGTCCGCGAACTTGGTCCATTCCACGTGCGGACAGGTGTTTGGCGCTGTGACCAAATTTCAGCTGGCATCATTTGGGGCCCGTCTCGGTGGTTTTTGCCATCGCTTTTTGCTTGTAATTTTCGGGGCATCAC
>JASGXE010010985.1:0-21106 GCA_030068105.1 Sinentomon sp. SZTP_YWyxl | reverse complement strand
TCAAATAATAAGGGTTGAAGCAGGAGGAGGTGAATTAGCCAACGAAATAATTGCAAAACATACAGGGCGCAACTTATCCTTCATGGACTCCGAAAAAGAGTGATTTTTTTGGAAACTCTGGACAAAATTTTAAAATCTGCAAATTGGAAAATATTCAAGTTTCTCCCGAAGTTCCGGTCAAAATGCTAAAATCTGCAAATTTGAAAATGTTCAAATCTCTCCCAAGTGAAATACTGCTTGAAAAGACAACAAATTCACCTGAGAATTGAATCAACAAAGATATTTTGTAGAGTCATTTCATCTTTATCGCTTCCAGTTGCTGTTGCCTTATCACTGGTATGCCTTCCTCCTTGGCGATCATTGCCTAAAATAAAGTACGAATAGATAAGCGGTATGAGTGCTGGGCATCATGTCGCATGGATGATAATCATTAACATAAACAGCTATACCATTCGTCAAAAATTACGTGTACTGTTGTCAGGTTAAAATTCTCATTGCTTGTACCAATCCGATGTTAGATAAAAACGCACGTGTTTGAAGATATCCCATCATTCAATGATTTCTTTTTCCTCTGCCGACCTCTGCCGACACACGAATGAGCAAAAAGCGCAGAACGTCTGAAATCCCCTCACCACACAAAGATCCGAGCCTCATTCTAACGCAGCAAGCAAATATTTGAAAAAAAAAACCTGCCAGCACAACCCTATTGGTATCCCAAAGAAACTGTAACCCTGATTAACTTCATAATTGCAAGTTAAGATGTAGATTTTCTCAGCCCCCTCCCTGTATGTGTACAGCAGTTACGATGAAATTCGGCAAGTACCTAAACAACATAAACTAGCATTATCATTAACAAACGTTTTGGTATGGGGGCATGTTTTAAATCATTGAGGAGGCGAGGTCCTCAATGAAGTTGGCCCCACACCAAAATGCGAATATTCCCTCAGTCCCTTGCACATCATCAATGCTGAAATATGGCTAGTTAGAACCAGTAATGTAGCATTAACCTCCTTGAAATTTTTGGTTCGGGACCAGATTTAAATAAATAATTGGGGCCATGTTCACAGTGAAGGTGGCCCCAAACTAAAATCGGATTTTGTCAGCCCCCTTAGGGCAGTAAAGCTGAAATTCGGATAGTAAACAGCACCGACGTAACAGCCAGAAAATTTGGGGGGAGGGAGGGGAGAGTTGGATCAATTCAATCTAATTCGCTGGCATGTTATAGTTTCTGAATAAAGATTTGTGAATAACAATTTGAGAATAACAATTTGAGAAATTTTGAGAAAAACAATAAGGAACATCTTTTAACTTTATATACGAAGATTGACAACATGCATTCCTTCAGTGCAATGTGTTTCGTGCCCATGCGACAGTGGAGGACAGAAGAGCATAACTCGAGAACATAACCCGTGCTTTAAAATGTTGAAATTAATGATCTTGCATGGCCCGGTATTTTTAAAAGACCGAGCAATAAATTGAATCAGGCCTTGCGGTCACGTTCAGGGTCCGCAAAAATTACGATAAATGGCTTAAGAAAGCCCGGCTCTGCTGATGTGTCGTGAGAAGTACGTTTTCGAAATGAGTTTTGACAAAGCTTATCCAAAACAAGTTTTTCAATATCCGCCTTTGCCTGTTGAGGATACTTCAAACTGACCTTTGTCTGTTTTCTTTCTTACTCGTCTGCTTGCACGTCTATTGTTGCTATTGTTATTATTGTTTCTATTGTTGTTGCTATTGTGACCGATGTCATTGTTGTTGGAAGGTGATGATGATGAGGTCGACGTCGATATCAGAATACCCATGTCGAGTAGTTGTTCAAGTACAGCAAGGATCTCATCACAAACACGGAAGCTGCAAACAACCGTCTCTCGTTGAATAACAGAATAGATTGCCTGCGCAAGAAAAAGAAAAGTTGAAAAAAAACAACATACGGCGGATGAATTTCTGGCAGAGTGGAGATTAGTAAGCAGAGGTAAAACGAAGGTTTTGGAAACAGGACCAGGTTTCTGGATTTATACCACAGTTTTGCTGGCCTTACCAACAATGTGTCAATGTGAGGACCTCAAGACAACTTCTGGGTGCAGGTATACACCAGGTAATTTACAGCACAGAACTTGGAAATTCATCTACTCAAAATGTGACACATATTCATGCGAGAAAAGTAGAAGGAACCGGCATGCAAAAACTCAATCCAATTGCATTTGTCAGGATTGCGTGATTATCCCCACCTACGAGTACATTCCATGCATGAATTGCTTTATGGTCATCTTGATGCTGCACCACGTGGAAGGACAGGCAAAACGGGCAAACAGCTCCACATCATCGACATAAAATGTGGCACGCGGTTAGGAATTTCATTGCTGGAAAGAATAACGAGGAGAGGGCCCAGAATACTTCCTTGGGGGACACCTGTTTTTATGGGGGTGGACATCCTTGAAAGACAAGCATTAATTGACACGATGAAATGTCGCTCATCGAGTTAATTTCCAGAATGGAAAGTAGTGGTTCAAGGAGAACAGATTTCAATTTAGCTATGGAAGAAGAGAATGAGGAAAGAAACCAAAAGCTCGCTTGAAATCAACAAAAACTGCATAATCTGTGAGTTTATGTTCTAGTGACTCAGCAACGTCCCCTGCAAAACCCAAAAGATGAGCCGTTTTCCCAAAGCCCAAAAGCTGTTTTATTTCAGTAGCAATGGCTGAATTTGGTCAACTTCCACGACATCGACATGAAGTTCTCCCCATATCAGACTCTTCAGAACCTTCCATCAGATGGTTATTCAGGGCTGAAACCACACCACAGTAAAATTCTCTTTCCCAAGTTCTCCAAATTTGCAACAGCATTATCGAATAGAAAAAACATCTCCCTCTCTTCTGTCCATGCAGTGACAGGGTAAAAATGGCTTGATTACACGAAGTTGCTGGATTTCCTGAAGTTGCCGGTCGCAATTCGCATTCATGGTCTTTCTCGTGTTATTTTTTATCTCCTTTCTTTTTTGTTTCAAGCTGGTGTCTTGTGTATGTACAAGATGAATGAGACAAAATAATTGTGCGCTTTCCTGAATAGCCCTGAATTGAATCCTCGTTTGACTTCTTAATGGTGAAGCCGCATTCGTAAACCAGTGACCACCGTAGCTCTGAACAAAACCCTCAGGGAACACAGAATTCAACTTGGCCGCGCACAACATACCATTATAAATTTATAAATTTAAACTCCGTGATTATGGCCGTCCAGTGTTAGTCAAGATTAACTCAACGATTACCGTCCAGTGCTAATCGAGAAAGCCAATGGTGGCCGTTCAGTGCTAGTCAGATTAACTCAATGATGGCCGTCCAGTGCCAGTTGAGATTATGCCAATGATGGCCCTTCAACCCCAGAGGAGATTAAGCAAATGCTGTACGTCCAATGCCAGTCGATATTGACTCAATGATGGCCGTCCAGTGCCAGTGGAGATTAAGCCAATTATGGTCGTTATATGCTAGACAAAATTGAGTCAATGATGGTCGTCCAGAGTTTGTGGATATTGACTCAGTGATGGCTGCCAGTGCGAGTCGAGATTGAGTCAATGATAGTCGTCCAGTGTTACTCGATATTGACTCAATGATGGCCATCCATAGGAAGTCGAGATTGACTCAATGATGGCCGTCCAGTGCTAGTGGAGATTAAGCCAATTATGGTCGTTATATGCTAGACAAAATTGAGTCAATGATGGTCGTCCAGAGTTTGTGGATATTGACTCAGTGATGGCTGCCAGTGCGAGTCGAGATTGAGTCAATGATAGTCGTCCAGTGTTACTCGATATTGACTCAATGATGGCCATCCATAGGAAGTCGAGATTGACTCAATGATGGCCGTCCAGTGCTAGTGGAGATTAAGCCAATGATGGTCGTTATATGCTAGACAAAATTGAGTCAATGATGGTCGTCCAGAGTTTGTGGATATTGACTCAGTGATGGCCGCCAGTGCGAGTCGAGATTGAGTCAATGATAGTCGTCCAGTGTTAGTCGATATTGACTCAATGATGGCCGTCCAGTGCCAGTGGAGATTAAGCCAATTATGGTCGTTATATGCTAGACAAAATTGAGTCAATGATGGTCGTCCAGAGTTTGTGGATATTGACTCAGTGATGGCTGCCAGTGCGAGTCGAGATTGAGTCAATGATAGTCGTCCAGTGTTACTCGATATTGACTCAATGATGGCCATCCATAGGAAGTCGAGATTGACTCAATGATGGCCGTCCAGTGCTAGTGGAGATTAAGCCAATGATGGTCGTTATATGCTAGACAAAATTGAGTCAATGATGGTCGTCCAGAGTTTGTGGATATTGACTCAGTGATGGCCGCCAGTGCGAGTCGAGATTGAGTCAATGATAGTCGTCCAGTGTTACTCGATATTGACTCAATGATGGCCATCCATAGGAAGTCGAGATTGACTCAATGATGGCCGTCCAGTGCTAGTGGAGATTAAGCCAATGATGGTCGTTATATGCTAGACAAAATTGAGTCAATGATGGTCGTCCAGAGTTTGTGGATATTGACTCAGTGATGGCCGCCAGTGCGAGTCGAGATTGAGTCAATGATAGTCGTCCAGTGTTAGTCGATATTGACTCAATGATGGCCGTCCAGTGCCAGTGGAGATTAAGCCAATGATGGTCGTTATATGCTAGACAAAATTGAGTCAATGATGGTCGTCCAGAGTTTGTGGATATTGACTCAGTGATGGCCGCCAGTGCGAGTCGAGATTGAGTCAATGATAGTCGTCCAGTGTTAGTCGATATTGACTCAATGATGGCCGTCCACTGCTAGTGGAGATTAAGCCAATGATGGTCGTTATATGCTAGACAAAATTGAGTCAATGATGGTCGTCCAGAGTTTGTGGATATTGACTCAGTGATGGCCGCCAGTGCGAGTCGAGATTGAGTCAATGATAGTCGTCCAGTGTTAGTCGATATTGACTCAATGATGGCCATCCATAGGAAGTCGAGATTGACTCAATGATGGCCGTCCAGTGCTGGTGGAGATTAAGCCAATGATGGTCGTTATATGCTAGACAAAATTGAGTCAATGATGGTCGTCCAGAGTTTGTGGATATTGACTCAGTGATGGCCGCCAGTGCGAGTCGAGATTGAGTCAATGATAGTCGTCCAGTGTTAGTCGATATTGACTCAATGATGGCCATCCATAGGAAGTCGAGATTGACTCAATGATGGCCGTCCAGTGCTAGTGGAGATTAAGCCAATGATGGTCGTTATATGCTAGACAAAATTGAGTCAATGATGGTCGTCCAGAGTTTGTGGATATTGACTCAGTGATGGCCGCCAGTGCGAGTCGAGATTGAGTGGACTGCGTTTATTGTCCCATGCGTGTATTGGCCCATTCAGATGAGAGGCTTCCATTAAGAGACTTACCCTCAACACTACCGATATTAGCAATTCACCATCCCTGCTTATGTAATAAGATGATCCCAATGCTTCCTGAATATCTTCGACGTGGTAACTAATTTTGGAATCACTCTGGCATCGCGATAAATTGGTCTTCGTTCTTGCACGCCAACTAGCCTCATCGCCTTCAAAACCAAAACCGAAAATTGAATCGGGAGAATCCTGCGTGATAAAAAGAGAAGAAATTTGGGTCTTTGTCGAGAATTCAAGTCTGATGAAGCTAGTGCGATGATACTTTGGAAAAAGTGGAATGCCCAGAAAGCCAGTAAACAGACAAAATGTGCAACACAAAACAAACTGTAAACACATGCATAAAAACAAAATAATACGGACCCAAAGTCTTTTTTCTAGCGCTGCGTGCTATTCTAAAAGGTGCAAGAATTAAATTTGAAGTGCGGAACCAAAGTTTCACTTGCGGAACCGGGAAAGGTAAACATTGCTGTTTCGTCAGTGGACTGGACGGAAGCCAAAAGTCGTACATGGACTTTGGACGTGGTGTGTTTCGAAGTTGACTCACCATTATCTTTGATCCTTTTGACCACCGTCCTTGATAGAAAAGGAGGAAGTTTCTATCAAGGACGGTGGTCAAAAGGATCAAAGATAATGGTGAGTCAACTTCGGAAGCCAAAAGTTCTGTTTCATTAGGTAAGTACCTAATGCATCTCTCGCTTGGCTGACCGGATTAAAATTCTCTCCACTCAATTTCGAAGAATTTTTTTAGTGGTGATAAAGAAAATGTGAAATGCCATCCGTCAAAGTTTAGATGATAAAATCCAATAGTGATTAGCAAAAATTGATTGAAGAAAGCCAAAAGAGAAAAGTGATTTTTACATACCCTTCTCCCTCCAATCTCTTTTCTCATGAAATCAGGCGATGGAGCAGGTGTATGCTGAGTAATTTTAATAATCGGATTGGCCAGGAACTGCGGAATGCTGCCCACTGCGCGAATCTTGGCTCGTTCCGGTGCTGTCTGTCCAATGTACCTGCGGGTTGGAAATATACGTATGAAGTAAAGACGGCAGACCTGGAGATTCAATTTTTGATCAAAGAGAGCAATAGATCCACAAGAAATTATACGGACCGTCAAGAAAACGATAAAAATAAAAGCTTTGAGAAATATTTGTTATCAAAATATGTTCAGCTAATCTAACAAAGACAGTAAAGATACGATAGAAATTGCATGCAAGCAATAGGTAATTTTGATATATTGGTCTAGCTGATAGTGCATGCTTTTGAGCGATTGTGGGATTCGAGCAAGGTTTACTGGAGCATGCTTGAAAAAATGGCCGCGGAGCAGGCTGAAAAGTGTGGAAAAATTTGCATAAGGCTGAAGCAGTTGGTGCTCAAATGAGTTGAAGCTACACAACAGATGTGCAAGCAGTCGTGCACGAACAACAGAAAACAGAGATTCGGAGGACAGTTGTTCATATATAGGACCCATCTGATTTTCGAGTCCAGTTTCGGCAGGACACGAAGAGACGTCAGCCAGAAATGATTAGTAATGATTAGTGACTTCCACTTGCCCGATTTTAGTGCTCCCAAGCAACACTACCCAATGGGCGCCAGCTGGCAGCAAACTGGCTAAATGCTGGGTGCAAGCCTGCCTGCCTGCCTGGAATCCCCAGACTGCGCCCACACTGCATGGGCTACCGACGTTTTAACTCAGCCAGTTTGCAGCAAGCTGGTTGCAGTCTGGGTAAGCCTGGGCTGAATCTGGGCACGGCATGGGTCAAACGCTTGGAACCATCCTGGTGCAATATGGAAGTCAGCTGGCCAGTCCGGGTATTCCCAGACTTGGGAGCCCAGATCGACTTGCTAAAAATACCAGTCTAGTACAGGACGAGACAAGACATGTCCCCCAGTCCATTAGGTTGCTGACACGAATGTTTCTGCAGCAGAGTCGTTGATGCAATAGACATATTGACTCATGACTGTTCACTATTTGCCTCTGTTCTTCAATCGACAAGTGTGCAAGATGTGCGTTCATGAGTATTGCTTAAATTGAGTGCAATTAGAGAACACTTCTGGATGGACATTTTGTTTCAATTTCCAAACCAATTGAACTTCTGCTGAAACATTGGTAGGTACCTAATAATGAACGAATGAAAACGTTGGATATAAATTCTGCTCGATTAGACGAACACAGCCCATGAACTTCTCCTGCAGTTGCACCCATTATCGAGTGATCATCTCATTCGAGTACAGGGTGTCGATTCGTTCCAAAAAGATCCTCCGCAGGAGGATCTTTTTGGAACGCGTGTGAAGTCATATCGTGACTCGTATTCAGCCAGGTTTTAAGGAAAATATTTTTCTCACAAATTGTCCCTACTCTCATTTAAGAATAGCATCTTATTCTTGTTCTAATCTTGATCTTTCAAAATTAATTCTTGTAAATTTAAAGAGAATAATAACGGTGGACTCTTCTGGGAGATGATGACATCCGCCGCTATTTTAGCTTCCTTCAATAACATGTAACGCAATAATTGTGCTGCGGACGCTCATATTGCAAACTTCACTTTCGCCGAAAGGATTTTCGCAACACCACACTCGCAGAAAGGAGCAAGCGAGTTCGGAAAGCAGAACTTATTTCATGCAATCGCAAACGCTGAAATCGCATAAACAAATTTGATAGCAAACGCTGAAACACGCTGATGCCCACAGCATGGGTTGTTTGATGTGAAAAACAGGAAATCAGACGAAAATGTATTGTTAAACTTTGTTATCGTGTAACCACAGCGTATCGGGCATCTCATACGCTTATCGTAGCTGGATACGCTGTGGTGTAACTTTGTGATTTATCATCCCCAACCCGCTGACAATGCTTAACATTCACCGTCATTTCCACCTTAAGTACAGGAGCAAGTTCAAGTTAAACCATGGCGATTCCATCATTTCTGAAGTCAGCGCTCTAATAGGTATGTTCTGCACATCGATTTCTATTCGATTTGATCGCCAATAAGTGCTGTGGTGTAATGTGTTGTGCGATTTTGTTCCTGAGAATTTGCTGAAATTTTGTTCTCAATTTTTCAGCGACGGCAATTTGAATAAGTCTGTGCAAAGGTCCGACTCTCGCATGTGCCTCTAGCGGAATTTGTGTTTTCAGGACAGAGTGCATCGACTAGATTTCTCTAATAACTATGCCAGAAGCCTGCGCCTGCTTTTCTTTCTGTCAATCTGTTTTTCAGCCATTCTTGCTGCCTGTCTTTAAAAGACAGTTAAGTCCATTCCAAACCGTTTTAGCTTTCTGCACTCTCTGTCCATCTGTCTTCTCCTTTCGTCATTCAAGTGTTTCTCTAGTTCTCAGTCCCAGCATTCGTTCAGTCATTTTTTTAAGTTTTCACTCTCTGCGCTTTTTCGACGCACGGTGCAAAATCACCATCATCATATCATCATCGTGGAGTCATATGGACTGATAGCCATTCGGCTGGTGGTCCGACCTTTTACCTTGTTGCACGCACCTTGGGCTCGCAAGGAGAACGTATGCCCAATAATCGTAGCCCAATTCTGCTCTGCATTCAACTGAAACGACTCGGACCAGTTTTACGGCGTACTATATACGCCAACCCGCAGGATTTCCCGAGACAGTCATGCTCTGCAGAGCATGACTGTCTCGGGAAATCCTGCGGGTTGGCGTATATAGTACGCCGTAAAAACTGGTCCGAGTCGTTTCAGTTGAATGCAGAGCAGAATTGGGCTACGATTATTGGGCATACGTTCCCTTGCGAGCCCAAGGTGCGTGCAACAAGGTAAAAGGTCGGACCACCAGCCGAATGGCTATCAGTCCATATGACTCCACGATGATGATATGATGATGGTGATTTTGCACCGTGCGTCGAAAAAGCGCAGAGAGTGAAAACTTAAAAAAATGACTGAACGAATGCTGGGACTGAGAACTAGAGAAACACTTGAATGACGAAAGGAGAAGACAGATGGACAGAGAGTGCAGAAAGCTAAAACGGTTTGGAATGGACTTAACTGTCTTTTAAAGACAGGCAGCAAGAATGGCTGAAAAACAGATTGACAGAAAGAAAAGCAGGCGCAGGCTTCTGGCATAGTTATTAGAGAAATCTAGTTGATGCACTCTGTACCGAAAACTCATAAATTCCGCTAGAGGCACATACGAGAGTCGGACCTTTGCACAGACTTATTCAAATTGCCGTCGCTGAAAAATTGAGAACAAAATTTCAGCAAATTCTCAGGGACAAAATCGCACAAACACATTACACCACAGCACTTATTGGCGATCGAATCGAATGGAAAGCGATGTGCGGAACATACGAATAGGAGCGCTGACTTCAGAAATGATGGAATCGTCATGGTTTACCTTGACCTTGCTCCGCTAAGGTGGAAGTGACTGTGAATGTTAAGCATTGACAGCGGGTTGGGGATGATAAATCACAAAGTTACACCACAGCGTATCCAGCTACGATAAGCGTATGAGATGCTCCATACGCTGTGGTTACACAATAACAAAGTTTAACAATACATTTTCGTCTGATTTCCTGTTTTTCACATCAAACAACCCCTGCTGCGGGCATCAGCGTGTTTCAGCGTTTGTTATCAAAATTGTTTATGCGATTTCAGCGTTTACGATAGCAAGAAATAAGTTCTGCTTTCCGAACTCGCTTGCTCCTTTCTGCGAGTGTGGTGTTGCGAAAATCCTTTCGGCGAAAGTGAAGTTTGCAATAAGAGCGTCCGCGGTACAATTATTACGTTACATGCTATTGAAAGAAGCTAAAATAGCTGCGGATGTCAACATCTCCCAGAAGAGCCCACCGTTATTATTCTCTTTAAATTTACAAGAATTCATTTTGAAATATCAAGATTAGAACAAGAATAAGATACTATTCTTGAATGAGAGTAGGTACAATTTGTGAGAAAAATATTTTCCTTAAAACCTGGCTGAATACGAGTCACGATATGACCTCCCACGCTTTCCTGCGGAGGATCTTTTTGGAACGAATCGACACCCTGTACTCAAATGAGCGATCACTCGATACTGCAGAAGAAGTTCATGGGCTGTGTTCGTCTAATCGAGTAGAATTTATATCCAACGTTTTCATTCGTTCATTGTTAGGTACCAATGTTTCGGCAGAAGTTCAATTGGTTTGGAAATTGAAGCAAAATGTTCATCCAGAAGTGTTCTCTAATTGCACTCAATTTAAGCAATACTCATGAACGCACACCTTGCACACTTGTCGATTGAAGAACAGATGCAAATAGTGAACAGTCATGAGTCAATATGTCTATTGCATCAACGACTCTGCTGCAGAAACATTCGTGTCAGCAACCTAATGGACTGGGGGACATGTTGTCTCGTCCTGTACTAGACTGGCATTTTTAGAAAAAGTCGATCTGGGCTCCCCAGTCTGGGAATACCCGGACTGGCCAGCTGACTTCCACATTGCGCCAGGATGGTTCCAAGCGTTTGATCCATGCCGTGCCCAGATTCAGCCCAGGCTTACCCAGACTGCAACCAGCTTGCTGCAAACTGGCTGAGTTTAAGAGAAAACGTAGGTAGCCCATGCAGTGTGGGCGCAGTCTGGGGATTCCAGGCAGGCAGGCAGGCTTGCACCCAGCATTTAGCCAGTTTGCTGCCAGCTGGCGCCCATTGGGCAGTGTTGCTTGGGAGCGCTAAAATCGGGCAAGTGGAAGTCACTAATAATTACTAATCATTTCTGGCTGACGTCTCTTCGTGTCCTGCCGAAACTGGACTCGAAAATCCGATGGGTCCTATATGAACAACTGTCCGCCGAATCTCTGTTTTCTGTATGTTCGTGCACGACTGCTTGCACGTCTGTTGTGTAGCTTCAACTCATTTGAGCACCAACTGCTTCAGCCTTAGTTATGCAAATTTTTCCGCACTTTTCAGCCTGCTCCGCGGCCATTTTTTTTCAAGCATGCTCCAGTAAACCTTGCTCGAATTGCACAATCGCTCAAAAGCATGCACTCTCAGCTAGACCAATATATCAAAATTACCTATTGCTTGCATGCAATTTCTATCGTCTCTTTACTGTCTTTGTTAGATTAGCTGAACATATTTTGATATCAAATATTTCTCAAAGCTTTTTTATCGTTTTCTTGACGGTACGTATAATTTCTTGTGGAGCTATCGTCAATAATTGAATCTCCAGGTCTGTCGTCTTCACATTGCATGTCTTTCCAACCTGCAGGTACATTGGACAGACAGCACCGGAACGAACCAAGATTCGTGCAGTTGGAAGCATTCCGCAGTTCCTGGCCAATCCGATCATTAAAATTACTCAGCATACGCCTGCTCCATCACCTGATTTCATGAGGAAAGAGATTGGAGGAAGAAGGGTATGTAGGTAGATCACTTTTCTATTTTAGCTTTCTTCAATCAATATTGACAGCTAGTAGGCCCTAAGTGTTGCATCATCTCAACTTGGGCGGATGGCATTTCGCATTTTCTCAATCACCGCTTTGATAATTCTCCGAAATTGAGTGGAGAGAATGTCAACCCAGCCAAAAGAGGCCGGAGGGATGCATTATTTGCAGAAGAGTTCGAAAGTAACAGAACAAACCTTTTGGCATCCTTCCAGTCAGTCCACTGACAAAACAGCAATTGTTTCCCCTTCCCGGCTCCAATTCAGTTCGTGACGAAAATTCTTGCGAAGAGAAACTTAGATTCTGCACTTCAAATTTAATTCTCGCACCTAAGAACAGCACCTTCAAGAAACAGACAGAGGATCCGAATTATTTTGTCGATTTTTTGAGCATGCGTTTATTTTTTTCTTTTTTGGTGTACGAGTAAATTTGTTTACTGGACATCGGCTTTTTAGCATATTCCAAAGTGTCATCGAATTACTTGAATTCAAAAACAATTCAAAAAAAAAATTTAAAAAAAAAAATCATCAGACTAAAATTCTCGAGAACGAACCAAATTTTTTCTTTTTTTATCACGCAGGATTCTCCCGATTCAATTTTCGGTTTTGGTTTTGAAGGCGATGAGGCCAGTTGGCGTGCAAGAACGAAGACCAATTTATCGCGATGTCAGAGTGATTCGAAAATTAGTTATCACGTCGAAGATATTCAGGAAGCATTGGGATCATCTTATTATATAAGCAGGGATGGTGAATTGCTTATATCGGTAGTGTTGAGGGTAAGTCTCTTAATGGAAGCCTCTCATCTGGATGGGACAATACACGCAGTGAGGCATTGCAAGAATATCAGGCACTACTCATATACCGTCGAAGAGCCGAAGAATCAATCTCAAATGGTATATGACGGATATCAGTAGGTAGGCCTAAATCGGGTCACTGGGCGACCATCATTGACCCATAATCTTGATTGGACAGTTATCATTGACTCAATCTCGACTCGCACTGGCGGCCATCACTGAGTCAATATCCACGATCTCTGGACGACTATCACTGACTCAATTTTGTCTAGCATTTAACGACCATCATTGGGTTGATCTCCACTAGCACTGGACTACCATCATTGCGTCAATCTCGACAAGAACTGGACGTACGAGTACATCAATGAGTCAATCTTGACTAGCACTGGACGTCCATCATTGAGTCAATATCGACTAAAACTGGACGACTATCATTGACTCAATCTCGACTCGCACTGGCGACCATCACTGAGTTGATATCAACTGACACTGGACGACTATCATTGACTCAAATTTGTCCAGGACTTCACGGCCATCATTAACTTAATCTCCACTAGCACTGGACGACCATCATTAAGTCAATCTCGACTTCCAATGGATGGCCATCATTGAGTCAATCTCGACTAGCACTGCACGGTCACCACTGAGTCAATATCGACTAACACTGGACGACTATCATTGGCCCAATCTTGCCTAGCACTTCACGGCAATCATTCACTTAATCTCGACTAGCACTGGACCTACAACATTGGCTTCATCTCCACTAGGGCTGAAGGGCCATCATTGGCTTAATCTCGATTAGCACTGGGCGGTAATCGTTGAGTTAATCTTGATTAGCACTGGGCGGCCATAATCACTGAGTTTAAATTTATAAGGGGTATGTTGTGCCCAAGTTGAATTCTGTGTTACCTGATGGTTTTGTTCAGAGCTACGGGGTCACTGGTTTACGAATGAGGCTTCATCATTGAGAAGTCAAACGAGGATTCAATTCAGGGCTATTCAGGAAAGCGCACAATTATTTTGTCTCATTCATCTTGTACATACACAAGACACCAGCTCGAAACAAAAAAGAAAGGAGATAAAAAATGACACGAGAAAGAACATGAATGACCAGCAACTTCAGGAAATCCAGCACAACTTCGTGTAATAAAGCCATTTTTAGCCTGTCACTGCATGGACATCAGAAGAGAGGGTGAAGATGTTTTTCCTATTCGACAATGCTGTTGCAAATTTGGAAAACTTGGGAAAGAGAACTTATCGTAACTGTGGTGTGGTTTCAGCCCTGAATAACCATCTGAGGGAAGGTTCTGAAGAGTCTGATATGGGGAGAACTTCATGTCGATGTCGTGGAAGTTAACCAAATTCAGCAATTGCGACTGAAAGAAAACAGCTTTTGGGCTTTGGGAAAACGGCTCAGCTTTTGGGTTTTGCAGGGGACGTTGCTGAGTCACTAGAACATAAACTATGCAGTTTTTGTTGATTTCAAGCAAGCTTTTGCTCTCTTTCCTCATTCTCTTCTTCCAGATAAATTGAAATCTTATGTTCTCCTTGAACCACTACTTTCCATTCTGGAAAATTAACTCGAAGAGCGACATTTCATCGTGTCAATTATTTATTGTTGTCTTTCAAGGATGTCCACCCCCATAAAAAACAGGTGTCCCCAAAGAAGTGTTCTGGGCCCTCTCCTCATTTTTCTTTCCAGCAATGAAATTCCTGACTGCGTACAATGTTTTGTCATGTCGATGATGTGTAGCTGTTTGCCCGTTTTGCCTGTCCTTCCACGTGGTGCAGCGTTAATATGACCATAAAGCTATTCGTGCATGGAATGTAGTCGTAGGTGGGGATTATAACGCAATCCTGACAAACGCAATTAGATTGAGTTTTTGCATGCCTGTTCCTTCTACGTTGCTTACACGAATTTGTGTCACATTTCGAGTAGATGAATTTCCAACTGCTGGGCTGTAATTTACCTCGGTGTATACCTGAACCAAAAAGTTGTCTTGAGGTCCTCACATTGACACATTGTTGGTAAGGCCAGCAAAACTGCGGTATAAATCCAGAAACCTGGGTCCTGCTTCCAAAACCTTCGTTTTACCTTTGCTGACTGATCTCCACTCTGCCAGAAATTCATCCGCCGTATGTTGAGTCTTTTTCAACTTTTTTTCTTGCGCAGGCAATCTATTCTGTTATTCAACGAGAGACGGTTGTTTGCAGCTTCCGTGTTTGTGATGAGATCCTTGCTGTACTTGAGCAACTGCTCGACATGGGTATTCTAAAATCGACGTCGACCTCATCATCATCACCTTCCAACAACAATGACATCGGTCACAATAGCAACAACAATAGAAGCAATAATAACAATAGCAACAATAGACGTGCAAGCAGACGAGTACGAAAGAAAACAGACAAAGGTCAGTTTGAAGCATCCTCAGCAGGCGAAGGCTTTGTCAAACTCATTTTGAAAATGTACAAATGGGACCGGTGACTGAGGCAGAACGAACTGAGGCAGAAGTGGACTGAGGCAGAATTTTTGCATTTTTGGAGGCTGATTTTTTAATTTCTCCGGGTTAGGTTTGGTCAGGTTAGGTTTTGGTTAGGACAGGTGTAAGCTACCACCTCCATGCAAAAACTCCCCCCAAAACTCCCTCTTTTGTCCAATTCTACCTCAGTCCACTTCTGCCTCAGTCCGTTCTATCCCAGTCCCCCGATCCGTACTAACGATATATCTTCGCCGGGAGTTTTAGCCATTCATTTATTTGTTTTTTAATTGCGGACCCTGGAAGGTGACCGCAAGGCCTGATTCATTTTTTGCTCGGTCTTTCAAAAATGCCGGGCCATATGGGAGATTTTTTCAAAGTTTTAATGCACGGGTTGTGTTCTCGGGTATGATTCCTCCTTGTTCTACTCCACCATCGCATGAGCTCAAAACGCATTGCACTGAAAGAATGCACGTTGTCAATCTACTCGCAGTTAAAAAAGGTTCCATAAAATAGTGATTCACAGATCTTTATTCATAAGCTAACATCTCATCGAAAAATCCCCCCCCCCTCAAACTAAATTTTCCAGCTGTTACGTTGGTGCTTTTTACTACCTGAATTTCAGCTTTACTGCCCAAAGGGGGCTGAGAAAATCCGATTTTAGTTTGGGGCCACCTTCAATGCCCAGAATTTTTTTTTTATATATAGAAATCTGGCCCCGAATCAAACATTTCATGGGGTGAATGCCACATATTGTGGTTCTAACTGGCTATATTTTCAACATCAGTGCTGCACAAGAAGCTGCGGGAAAATCCGTATTTTAGTGAGGGCTAACTTCATTGAGAACCTGGCACCACACGTTACCGATGGCTGCACATGGGCTGAAAAATCTACATCTAAAGTTGCGATTATAAAGTTAATCGGGGTTCAAGTGTTTCTTTGGGATATCTACCAAAAGGGTTGTTGCTGGCAGGCAGAATTTTTTCAAATGCGTTTACTTTGGTCAGGATTGCAGCGTTATAGAGTGAGGCTCGGCTCACTCATGGGATATTTTCAAACACGTACGTTTTTATCTAACTTACTTACTATCTTACATCGGATTGGTACAAGTAATGATAATTTTAACCTGACAACAGTGCACGAAATGTTTGACGAATGGTGTTGGTAATAACTAGGAACGCGTGAAAGTAAACTTTGCGCGTCGTAGGCGAGCTTGTTGTTTTAAGCGTGTGAAGTTTAACCGTTCCTAAAACCACGGTTTTTATACCTTTATCGGACCATTGTGACATAATCCGTGCACAAACTGATGTGTGAATAACCCTTTCTGAACCTTCAGCCTGATCAATGATCGCCATCAGCGCAAAAGGTTCGTTCAAAAATTTCAATGACAAAATGTTGAACTCGTCAACTTTTCAATAAAAATTTTTTCAACTTTCCAAGAAAGATGAAGGAAGATCAATGTTCGTGCACATAACGGTTCCCAATCTTGTTCGGTTGTTTCTTCGTTATAGATAGACGATCCAATTTTCAGGCGATCCAGATTGCCTTTTGAAAAAGAAAGAGAATGCCTTGCACTTTCATTTATTGGCTTTATGGCATCGGTAGCCGATGGATTACAGTTTCAGTGCTGTTTCCAAAAACGAAGAAAGTTGCTTAATGTCTCTAAAAATAAACAAATATTCCCCCAAATGAATATGAAACACCTGGATTGACTCATGAAAGCGTCTGGAGATTAATTCAGGAAATTGCACCGAAAATCATGCGTCATCAAGCAGAATAAAGAAAATTGGTACCGTCTTTTTTGGAATTCCTATTGCACTGCGCATGAAAAGGCAAAACATTTCGACTGAACGCGAACTTCGAGGTTGGGTGCATAGTTGAACATCAAACGAAAAGCAACTTGCTTCTTCTTTAGATAGCTTCAATAAACGTGCTGTGCCACTTCCACTGCAGCCCAGAAAAAAAACAAACTTTTCGATGGGGGACATTTCCCGCCAGACTCAAAAAATTAAATATTCGTCTATCAATCTTCGTGTTTTTGTTTATCAAGAACGCTTGGACACCTCCTGATGATATATTCCGCATTGAATGTCGTCACATGCCAAATTTTTCTTTCAACGTCTCGATTCCCAAACGAAAACAAGCAGGTGTCCATGGTCATTGCTTTCATTGCTAATATTTCTGTCATCATTTTCCCCTTTTATTTTCTTAAAATTTGTGCAAAACACGACCCATTGTGCACTGCCGTTGTTCTTCTCCTTGCGAACATATCTCTTTTTTTTATGAAAGTTAGCTGCAATATCATAAAGTGAATTGATTTCCAAACCAGGTGATCCAGTTAAATGCTTTTCAATTTCATTCTATTGAACTTCAATGTCTTTAATTGTAAATCTTGGACATGTAAAAAAACAATTATCGTGCCTGTCATTTCCTGCCACGAAAAATTCTCGAGAAGAGTGATAAAAAGGAAATCCCATGATGTGACACATATACCAAAAAACCTCAAAAGACACGGATGTGTGATGTGTGGTTGCGGAACCTTTAATCCCAATCCAGGGTAACTTTGGTTAATAGTGTCAACATTTCCTTTTGTTAACACTACAGCGCTTGTCCATAAACAGTGTGTTACACTTAAAAGAGGCCCATATGATGTATATTTTCAATTTTTGCCCTTTTTCTGGTCCAGGCTTGCCTCGGCTAGCTTAATTGAAAATTTGGTTATTGGTACTTGACATTGTGTTCACTGTTGATCAAAGCATATTTGTGGTGGAGAATTTCGTGAAACTGAGTCGACGTAAGAAAGAGGGAATCCTTTAAACAACGTTTGGCATTCCTGCACGGGCAAAGAGTCCTGGCAAATGCTAATGGCGCCAAACGGGCGGTGACAGGTCAGAAACAAAGGCGCAAAAGGGAGCCAGAACCCCTTGAAGTGGGTTCTAAGGGGGGATTGGTGGAAGTGGACATCCGCAACAGCACCCAGTTCAGCGGCATAAACAGTCCGACGTGTGGCCCAGCAGTCCCTGCCAAGCCCAGACTCTGAACACCATGTCAATTTAACAAACCACATGCAGCAGTGAATATCATGTCAAGCAACATCGAAATCTGAAAGAATTTTACAGCTCAACCTGAAAAGGTGGAAAAAACCAACTAAAACACTGGTGAATTTGAGGGACTGGACTCCCCTGTGCTGAAATTCGTATAGCCAAACCAAATACCTTTATATTTGAAAACATCTTTCATTGTTTTTGGACAAAGTTATCGACCCTTCCATAAAAACAAAGAGCAGCGAGCAAAGGACTGATGATGATTATGATGAAAATGATGCAGTTCGGGCCACCAAAGATCAGCGGCGCTCTATGTAAAAAAGTATCTATTCCTATACGAAATTGACCATGACCATTGAACCCCGAACCAATATGCTCTAGTCGTTTTGATTTTCGACCTAAAAAACAACAACCCCTTCGACAAGCTTGGATTTCTCAAGAGATCAGCTTGAAAAGCACCGGCAGGTGCTTTTCAAGCTGATCTCTTGAGAAATCCCAGCATATTTGGTTAAAATTGGATGCTACATTCAGCTGGAAATCGGTTTTTTGTTTTTCGGGGTTCGCACCCCATTTACACTCGAAGGGGTTGGCGAAAATTCTCATTTGAGTTCTCATCCAAGACACTTGCCGGATACCTTGTGCCAAATTTTGGCAAAATTGGACGCCGCAAATCACTTTTTTGTTTCGAGGGGTTCGCACTGAATTTACACTCAAAAGAGGTTGAGCGAAAATTCTCAACAGCGCACTCAAGTAAGATATTTACCGGACACAACATCATGCCATTTTTGGTTTAAATTGCGTTCCGCTTTAATTCACTTTTTTGTTTCGGGAGGTTCGTACCCAATTTACACACAAAAGAGGTTGAGCGAAAATTCCCACCTTCGTTCTCGTCCAAGACATTCGCCGGATACTTCCTTATGCCAATTTTGGTTAAAATTGCGTTCCACTGCAATTCACTTTTTTTTTTGTTTCGGGGGGTTCGCACCCCATTTACACTCGAAGGGGTTGAGCGAAAATTTTCATCTGCGCACTCAGCCAAGATATTTGCCGGACACAGCATCATACCAATTTTGGTTTTTAGTCAATTTTGGCCAACGTTTATGTTTCGGGGGGTTGGCACCCCATAACCACTCGAAGGGCTTGAACGGAAATTCCCATCTTCGTACCCAGACTAGACATTTACCGGATTTTGCTGTGTGCCAAATTTGGTTAAAATTAGATGCTGCGTACCGGGTCAAATCAATTTTTTTGTTTGGGGGGTTCGCACCCCATTTATAGTCGAAGGGGTTGAACGAAAATTCCAATCTCCGAATTCAGCCATGATATTTTCCGGACACTACTTCCTGTCAAATTTGGTTAAAATTGGACGTTGCGTGCTGCTGCAAATGATGTTTTTTGTTCGGGGGGTTCGCACCCCATTCACAGTCGAAAGAGTTGAACGAAAATGCCCATCTTCGAACTCATCCAAGACATTCGCTGCACACTACGTCCTGCCAAATTTGGTTAAAATTGGACGTTGCGTGCCGCTGCAAATAACGTTTTCTTTGGGGGGGGTTCGCACCCCATTCACAGTCGAAGGGGTTGAACGAAAATGCCCATCTTCGAACTCATCCGAGACATTCGCTGCACACTACGTCCTGCCAAATTTGGTTAAAATTGGACGTTGCGTGCCGCTGCAAATAACGTTTTCTTTGGGGGGTTCGCACCCCATTCACAGTCGAAGGGGTTGAACGAAAATGCCCATCTTCGAACTCATCCAAGACATTCGCTGCACACTACGTCCTGCCAAATTTGGTTAAAATTGGACGTTGCGTGCCGCTGCAAATAATGTTTTTCTTTGGGGGGGTTCGCACCCCATTCACAGTCGAAGGGGTTGAACGGAAATGCCCATCTTCGAACTCATCCGAGACATTCTTCGGACACTATATCCTGCCAAATTTGGTTAAAATTGGACGTGGCGTGCCGCTGCAAATAACGTTTTTCGTTCGGGGGGTTCGCACCCCATTCACAGTCGAAGGGGTTGAACGGAAATGCCCATCTTCGAACTCATGCGAGACATTCGTCGGACACTATATCCTGCCAAATTTGGTTAAAATTGGACGTTGCGTGCCGCTGCAAATAACGGTTTTCTTTTGGGGGTTTACACCCCATTCACAGTCGAATGGGTTGAACGAAAATGCCCATCTTCGAACTCATCCAAGACATTCGCTGCACACTACGTCCTGCCAAATTTGGTTAAGATTGGACGTTGCGTTCGGCTGCAATCGTGTACACAATGAATGCAGAAGCTACCAGTAAAGGGCTTGCAAGCTCGCCAAAACTATTTATCATCAATTCGACATGATGCCCATAATGCACTCTCACCGCTTATCTACTTTATTTTAGGCAATGATCGCCAAGGAGGAAGGCATACCAGTGATAAAGCAACAGCAACTGGAAGCGATAAGGATGAAATGACTCTGCAAAATATCTTTGTTGATTCAATTCTCAGGTGAATTTGTTGTCTTTTCAAGCAGTGTTTCACTTGGGAGAAATTTGAATATTTTCGAATTTAGAGTTTCTAGAATTTTGTCCGGAGCTTCGGGAGAAATTTGAACGTTTTCGAATTTGGAGATTTTAGAATTTGTCCGGAGCTTCGGGAGAAATTTGAACATTTTCGAATTTTATCCGGAGCTTCAGGGGAAATTTGAACATTTTCGAATTTTATCCGGAGCTTTGAATATTTTCGAATTTGGAGATTTTAAAATTTTGTCCGGAGCTTCGGGAGAAATTTGAACATTTTCGAATTTGGAGTTCCTAGAATTTTGTCTGGAGCTTCGGGAAAAATTTGAACGTTTTCGAATTTGGAGATTTTGGAATTTATCCGGAGCTTCGGGAGATATTTGAACATTTTCGAATTTTGTCCGGAGCTTCGGGGGAAATTGAATATTTTCGAATTTGGAGATTTTAGAATTTGTCCGGAGCTTCGGGAGAAAATTGAACATTTTCGAATTTGCACATTTTG
>JASGXE010010984.1:0-13577 GCA_030068105.1 Sinentomon sp. SZTP_YWyxl | reverse complement strand
TTTCCCCACCGGAGTTGAAACCGAGGAAAGTGAGATGGTTTCATTGTTGTCGCAAATTGCACACAACCGCAGTTTGCGATGTGTTCTCTGTCGTGGAAATTGAGAGTACCCACGGTTACTCGACAATGGTTCAAGCCTCGATTTTGTGTCACTGCCACGAATAGGTTTTTTCACACCGGAGTTGAAACCGGGGAAAGTGAGATGGTTTAATTGTTGCCGCAAATTGCAACCAACCGCAGTTTGCGATGTGTTCTCTGTCTTGGAAATCCAGAATTTTCCTCCATTTTGTATGCAGTCAGTTTTCCATGACATTGTCCAATGCATTTTTCATGTCGGCGCAATCGTTTTGACATGGTTCTATCAATCCGCAGATTTTTCGAATGTTTTATGTGACTAATGTTTTTCAAGTTTCCACATTTTTCTAAATTCTTTTCAGATTCAAGATATCAGGCAGAGAATTCCATCCGACTATTGGGGCTGGTGATGCCACTTGTGTTCTTCATTTAAACAGAACACTTCATTATGTAGCTCTCCTTAACCCTAAAGCAACACTGCCAGTGGACACGCCACCAATGAACTTCCAGAGTCGTGACACATCCGATTGTTGCATGTCCAATGAACTAGCTGACTATAAAACCACATTGGCGATTTGAATCACATATGAACTTGCAGTGTTGTAAAACGTTCGAATGGTGCACTGCAAATGAACTTCAAGTGAGCCGAAGCGAACAAATGATGAGTTCAAACAAACGGGAAAGTGATATGAAGTTTACACGACGAAGTTCACTTGTTCCCAATGAGAAATCATGGAAGATTAAACTGCTAAAATGAGGATTAATGCAAAAGTGATCTGCTAAACGACCCTGTTATTTGCACGTCCAAGAGAGAGAAACGAAAATTGGTGAAGGTGAATGCGTGTGAATGTGACCACAAGATTGTGCGAAGAACCTCATCAGTGTGGACTGAGGAAAAGTTGTTGTTGTTATTTGTCGTTATTTGACAAGGATGAAATGAAGGGAAAAAGTTTCACCGATGCACAGAAAGGCGAATTTGGTAGCGTGTGTAAAACGTTCTCAAGCATCAAGCTTTGTTTCCGTACCCAGCTGCAATTTCCGTACTCAGCTGCAATAGCTGTGGGCGCTCCAGCCGCGGAATTCTTCAAGAGACAAGTTTCTTACGATGATGTGCGTCACACAGTGAATGGAATAGGGTGCTTTGAAGATGAAATTCTTGCAATAAACAACCAATAACGATAACCAATAACTCTGAGTGAACACTAAACCAAAGTCTTGCAACGACAATCGATCAATTTCGAACCGACATCGAACTATTGAATTTGTGTACATTGCACGTACTCGTATTGATCGGCTACCGCACATGTAAAGGAGTCTGCATTTCGATGGATGGGAAGCGGAAATTTGACCTCCATGACTTGTTTGACGTATTGACGCAGACCGAACGAAACTGTGATTTTAAGTGAGAAGTGGAGATTCCAAGATTTAAATGTATCATTGAAGATTTCATTCGGTGAAGCAGTTTGTCAACTTCTGTGTAAATACTTCTCAACAACTGAAATTCTTCTTAAATACTGTTTGTCATCGACTGCAACGCACTATGTAAATATTAAACTTCCAACACGGGTTATTGCAAAACAAGATTGTTCATCAACTGTTAATGACCTTCTGACGTCAGTAGCTGTCCTGCGTAAGCACAGGCCTTGTTGAATGTTCTCCAGCTTCATTTTTTCCAAACGTTCATCCCTGTCTTAATCAACGTTAGGAGCGAGTGTGGACCCTGCGAATCGTCGAACGTTTTATGGAGAAAACATATGTACTGTATAGGCGACATGAAATGACCGGTGCCTCCGGGAAGCGTATTTCATTAAATCTGTACGAATCGGGAGATGTCACGACTTTTCTCGAAAAGAAAAAAGCAAACAAAATCCAGCTTAACCCAACCTAACCTGCCTAACCTATCCTAACCTGACCTTCCCAACCTACCCTAACCTAGCCTAACCTATTTTCTTTATTACGAGTGTTTTTTTCTCACGTTCTGTGTGGTGGAAGTTTAACATGGGGTTCGATGGAAAAGTGTCCGATTCATAAAGATTAATCAAATACGCCTCCAGGAATGCAAAAAGAAATATTTTCGGAGGCATCGTACAAGACATCGTGTAAAGCTTGAATCTGCATAAGGACCATTGAAATTCGATGGCCCAGCTGACTTGGCCCGACCGTTGGAATTTCTTCTGTGTTCGATGAGTGGTGGGGACCGTGAGAACAATTTCCAAGCAAATTCGCTTGTCTTGTCAATTTTGTAAGTTTGGGAGAATTCTTGAAAACCCGGCATATACGAGGACGTCATCCCACAAATCCGAAGTCCCACTATCGACTCCCACCCACGGGTAAAGTGTTATTCCAAAATCGGGTAAAGTTAACCTGTAAACTTTGTTGTTGTAAACACGCCAAAAATGATGCTTGAAGGAAAAAGTCGCTGGAAAGAATGCATGGTTCTTCCAACTATAGTTAAAATTTAATCCTGGGTCAAACCCTTAACCGGTGTTAAATAATGTGAAAATCATATGCTTAACTCGGGCTTGCTTAACCCAGCGTTGAATTTTAACTCTGAAGAACGGGTCGAAGAGAGTGTTCAAGGTAAAGAAGTCTACCAGGTGATACCAGGAGCAGGACAGCATTTTCCGCAATTATTCATGGATTTTGCTCAGCACAAAACCCGAAATCCAATTCACCTCACCACAGGAGGACTTCAGCGAATACTCAAAGCCTTTCTCGTGCATTGCAACCTCCTTGAATGCGTGTTGTTGTTTGTTTTCCAAACAAAATCCGAGCAGATGGTTTTTGGAGCAACATTCAGATCTTGCGGTAAGTGAAATGCTGCCGTCAGCAGCCTGCGGGCAACCGGATTGGGATAGTGACTCCATATTGGGTTAGAGACTCCATATTGGATCGAAAGTTGTTCAATTTCATGTAAAATACACATTATTGATTTTAAACTTTTGTCACGATTTGTTTCATCACTTGTCTTTCGCAAGATTTTGCGGTCGTGTTTTATTTCTGTTTTTTGTTTTTTTCGTTCGAAAAATAAAAAAGATGAATGTTGAAATTGCAACAACAATTATTTTCTGTTTTGTCGTGAAGATTAGATTTGGTTATGTAGAATTAGGTTGTACAACTTGCATTTGAGAATAATTCAAATTAATTTTATCTATGGATTTGCTTTTTTTTCAATAAAATCTGCGAGGCAAGGTTTGTGCATGGTATGTTGGTAGAGGTCAAATAAATATTTATGTATCCACATATGAAGCAAATAGTCCAGCACCACGCAATGAAATGGGACAATTACGAAACTTGTATATGGATGACGGGAGGCAACACAGTTAAATGGAAAGACCGTGTTTGTGGTTACAGTAATCCTTTTCCCTTGTGCAAGAAATTCGAAGCTCCGATGCCGTCAAGTTTGAATCTGCAAAATCCAGCAAATTGCTTCTCGCTAGAGGGATAAACCTGCAACAGGACTTTCGTTGCCACACGAATTAAGCCTGCGGCATCCGACTCGTCCCTGTAATATTTTGCATTCGCGGGTCTCCGGGAGAAACATCTCAGAAAAGATTTGGCGAAATTTATGAACATCCCTAAGGTATTCCTAATTCCCACCAGCAATTAAGTGCAGTTATGAATCTCTTACTTTGGGAGACATGCGCTTGCAAAAACACACTGTATTGAATGATAAATAATTTGCAGATGAAATTAATGGTTGCACACCAATTGCTGAAGCATGTGCTCCTTGAGTGCTTACACACTTATCAGTGTGTTTCCGGGATGCTTAGTATTTAAGAAAAGGGTACGCGTTTGGGCCCTTTTCCATCTAACTCCTTGTTAAAGTCACGACCCTCTAAAAACGGGGGGGGAACGCTAGATACAATGGAAAAAGGTTAGGTTAGGTCAGGTTAGATTTGGTTCGAGTTGGTTAGGGTAAGACAGGTTAGGATTGGTTAGATTAGCTTTATTTTTCACTTTTTCGACACGCGAAAATCGGGATAGGCCCAAACGCGTACTCATTTCTTAAATTCGCTTCCGGGATTGACAAACCGAACGTTATCGTCGCAGTAAACGCTGCAACATGTCACAGTCATTTGGCTTCGACCTGTGAGGTGAGTGTGCACGGAGATCTCCGCAGATGTCAAGCAGGTTTGTAACCAAATTCGTAGATTCTCGAACTCCATGGCAAGATCTTTAGCATGGCATATGTCAGTACATGCATGGTCAGATATACGGCATCATGAAGGGCCTCATAGCAGGGACAATTTAGTCTGAGAGAGTTCAATCTTTGATTACCGTCTTTGCGCTAAGAGTGTCCGAAAATGACCCAAGGAATCCCATGCTGTCGTTCCGACCCTTTCGGAGCTCAATGTGTTGATATTTCGCCTCCTTTCTGCTTTAACATTGTTAGTAGGATCAGACGGAAGTTGAGTTGGCAGAGATGTTTTGGCAGAGCACATTTTTCAATATGACTTACGTGATGAGAGCAACAAGGGCACATGTCGTTCGCAAAAATATTGAATGGGCATAAAGATACGTGTAAGTGCTCACTTCACGGAGAATATTGAATGCACTCGTAGTGACGCAAGAAAAACGAACCAGAAAATGAAGACGTCAAACTGTTGTCAAGGTGAGAGTTTGCCTCATTCATGCAATAACTTGTGGAAGAATTCAGTAACTTGTGGAAGAACGCAGTAACATGTGGAAGAATGCAACAATTTGTGAAAAATGCAGTTACTCGTGGAAGAATTCAGTAACTTGTGGAAGAATTCAGTAACTTGTGGAAGAATGCAGTAACTTGTGGAAGAACAGAGTAACATGCGTAAGAATGCAATAACATGTGGAAAAATGCAGTAACTTGTGGAAGTATTCAGTAACATGTGGAAGATTGCAGTAACATGTGGAAGAATGCAGTAACTGGTGGAAGAATTCAGTAACTAGTGGAAGAATTCAGTAACTTATGGAAGAATTCAGTAACTCGAGGAAGGATGCAGTAAATTGCGGAAGAATGCATTAACTTGTGGATGAATGCAGTAACTCGTGGAAGAATTCAGTAACCAGTGGAAGAATTCAGTAACTTGTGGAAGAATGCTGTAACGTGTGGAAGAATGCAGTAACATGAGTAAGAATGCAGTAACTTGTGGAAGAATTCAGTAAATTGTGGAAAAATGCAGTAACTTGTGGAACTATGCAGCAACATGTGGAAGAATGCAGTAACATGTGGAAAAAAGCAGTAACTTTGTGGAAGAATTCAGTAATTTGTGGAAGAATGCAAACTTGGGGAAGAATCAGTAACATGTGTAAGAATGAAGTAACAAGTGGAAGAATTCAGAACTTGTAAAAAAGAATTCAGTAACTTGTGGAAGAATTCAGTAACTTGTGGAAGGATGCAGTAAATTGCGGAAGAATGCAGTAACTAGTGGAAGAATGCAGTGACATGTGGAAGAATGCAGTAACTTGTCGAAGAATTCAGTAACTCTTGGAAGAATGCAGTAAATTGTGAAAGAATGCAGTAACTTGTGCTAGAAATCAGTAACTCGAGGAAGAATGCATTAAATGTGGAAGAATGCGGTAACTCGTGGAAGAATTCAGTAACCAGTGGAAGAATTCAGTAACTTGTGGAAGAATGCATTAACTTGTGGATGAATGCAGTAACTCGTGGCAGAATTCAGTAACCAGTGGAAGAATTCAGTAACTTGTCGAAAAATGCTGTAACATGTGGAAGAATGCAGTAGTTTGTGGAAGAATGCAGTAACATGTGGAAGAATGCAGTAACTTGTGGAAGAATTCAGTAACTTGTGGAAGAATGCAGTATCTTTTGGAAGAATGCAGCAGCATGTGGAAGTATGCAGTAACATGTGGAAAAATGCTGTAACTTGTGGAAGAATTCAGTCACTTGTGGATGAATGCAAGCTTGTGGAAGAATCAGTAACATGAGTAAGAATGCAATAACATGTGGAAGAATTCTGTAACTTGTCGAAGAATTCAGTTACTTGTGGAAGAATTCAGTAACTCTTGGAAGAATGCAGTAAATTGTGGAAGAATGCCGTAACTTCTGGAAGAATGCAGTGACATGTGGAAGAATGCAGAAACTTGTTGAAGAATTCAGTAACTCTACGAAGAATGCAGTAAATTGTGGAAGAATGCAGTTACTTGTGGAAGAAATCAGTAACTCGAGGAAGAATGCATTAAACTGGGGAAGAATGCGGTAACTCGTGGAAGAATACAGTAACCAGTGGAAGAATTCAGTAACTTGTCGAAGAAAGCTGTAACATGCGGAAGAATTCAGTAACTTGTGGAAGAATGCAGTAACATGTGGAAGAATGCAGTAACTTGTGGAAGAATTCAGTAACTTGTGGAAGAATGCAGCAACTTTTGGAAGAATGCAGCAGCATGTGGAAGAATGCAGTAACATGTGGAAAAATGCAGTAACTAGTAGAAGAATTCAGTAACTTGTCGATGAATGCAAACTTGTGGAAGAATCAGTAACATGCGTAAGAATGCAATAACATGTGGAAGAATTCAGTAACTTGTCGAAGAATTCAGTAACTTGTGGAAGAATGCAGTGACATGTGGAAGAATGCAGTAACTTGTGGAAGAATTCAGTAACTCTTGGAAGAATGCAGTAAATTGTGGAAGAATGCAGTAACTTGTGGAAGAAATCAGTAAATCGAGGAAGAATGCATTAAAATTTGGAACAAATGCGCTCGTGCATGGAACGAAAAACAGTGAGACAAAAAATGTTCACCGGCATTCAATGTGTTGCTCCAAGGGTGCCTATCAACCAATTCCTGCTCAACAGTGTGAATCTAATTGGCGCCACAATTGCTGCAAAGGTAACGGAAACTGTCGCCACATCTTGAACTTGAAGTTGGTCACGGATGCTGTGGCCGAACAAACTTGATGTGAAATGCAAGTTATTGGTTATGCGATTCATTTACAACTGCTGTTTCTCAAAATCTTTTCTGAAAATTTTAGTTCCTAAAACTCCAGCAATTAGAGTGAACACTAAAAATTTGGTTTCAGTGAAGAGAACAGAAGCCGATATTTCAAAATTAAAGAGTTTGGAATTTGGTGAAATTGAAGAGATGTGCCGCGAAAGCAATAGAATCTGAAAATTTAAAACTTGTCCCAAATTAAATCCAGGCCATTGGATTGCAAGCCGTTCGCCCTAGTCGGATAGAATGAGGGAAGGAAAGAATCGCTGTTTCTGGAACGAAAATGCATCCAAACGAGGAACCCCCTGTTTAGAAGCAGCGTGTAGCGTGAGCAGGTTTCGGTTGCGTCCTTGAAGGATACGAAGCGGGTTTTTATTAAATTCTGGAGTGTTTCTTCTGCGGACTTCTGCGTTTTGCACTTCAATTACGATGCCTCTTTTCAATATCAAGTTTCAAAAGCTGTTGCTGCGGCACCGTTGTCCTAGAATGCGGGCTGGAAGGTCCTGCACCAGGTGAGAGACAAATAAGCGAATTGTACTCTTTGGCGCCTGGCCAACCGAGGGCGTTTTATTCTAAAAAAAAACGAACCAGTGCTTCATGCAGGAAGCAAACTGACTGAAGTAAAACTGCATATGATAAATGTACTGAGTCTCCTTTTGAGTTCAGAAATCCCTGACCACATTTTAAGTGGAACCATTTTCTGGTACAATTTGCGTGAATTTTTCGGATAATTTCACCTAGATGGACGCCAAGCAGTGGATTGGTAACAAGAAAGAGGCGAATAGCATCAGTATGACGACAACTAGCGGAGCTTCTCTGCTGAGATTTGAAGTGGTTACACAAACACGAAGTTCAGTTTGGAACACTATATTTTAACATGGGCCTAGATAGGAAGTGTTCTTTTAGGAACACTTGGTCTGTTATTGGAACACAATGAGTGTTCCATTGGAAAACTCAGTGTGTTCCAATGGAACCCTTATGGTGTTCCAATGGAACACTAAAGGTGATCCATATCGCTCATGTGTTCCAAATCTGTGACAGGAATGTCACAGATTTGGAACACCCAGTGTGTTCCTGGAACACACTGGGTGTTCCATAAATGTTCATAAAGAACACCTCCTATCTAAGCCCATGTTAAAGCAGTGTTCCAAAAGGAACTTCGTGTTTAGAGTGTAAGGCTCATGAACGAGGACAAACGCAAAACCATGGTTTTCGAGGAAAACGAGGAGCATGTGAAAAGCATTTTTCATATGTCCGCAAATTGGCAAATCGCAGAGAAACACCTTTGTGGGTGTAATCAGGAACTCGGAGCCCGTGCCCTTTTTGTGGGCTCGGTGAGTCGCTTGGTTCGGTGAGCTGATTGGAATGAGTCCTTCCTCTCCTGAATTTTAAACTGCGCTACACACCCCATGATTCGCAGCGAGAAGAAACAAACGGCCAGACATGATGGAAAACAGAAAAGTTATGAATGATGTTTTAGCCATTTTCTAAAATGCCTAAACCGGTATTGTAATTGCAACGATGTTGCTGAAAGAACATTTTGCGATTATTGCAAAAGAAAGATTTTGCGATGTTTGGAAAAGAACACTTTGCTGAAATGGCGCGAGTGCAAAACGAACAAACTTGAAGTGCATGTAACACCGTCATAAAAAAAATAATTCGTTTCTCCGGGAAATCATCGGAGAAATGCATTGGCAGAGATCGGACATCTTCCTGCTGATTTTCTCGGCAGATCGCCGGAGGAAACCTAGAATCTATTCACGATCTGCGGGTCCTTGAAGCCATTCCACACACAATCCATAAAGCACCAAAGCCTCTTCCGCCAGTATCCCAGTAAAGACCAATGGGACCTCCAACAATACCAGTCATTGTGATAATTGTCGGGGCAATAACATTCAGGATGATGGCCCAAAATAAAAGAGGGTAGAGTAACTGAATAAGTGCCCTGAAATCAATAAGTTCAGAAATAACATAACCTACAAGACATCCTGTCACACAGTGCAACTACTCGGTCTGCTCATGTTATTTTTTGCTTTCATAGCCTACAAAGGGGATGCCGAGCTTATACTATAGTTCCGCAACTATACATGTATACCGTACCGAATGTACATTCTAAACGTAACGGGTCCATCTTACTTTGAATTTAATAAAGTTACTCGGCAGCGTGGTTTCCACTGTTCGGTCGCTTTTTATTTTTATTTTTTTAGGTCTTGAACAGTAACACCTGTCCGCACTTCCACGTCCATTTGGCCACTCTCGCCCTTTTCTCAGCATTTACCAATTTACCATATTGAAATACATTTGCAATTGAAATTATAGGCACTCGATTTAAATACAAATATCCGTTCAATACAAGATATGACAACAATACACGATAAGCCAACAATGACCAAAAGAAAAAATAAGTATTGAGGCCAAGAATATAAAAAATAAAGAGAAATTCAATTGCAATTGATGAGAAACGATAGCACTCGATTCCTTTACATTTTTGAGACTGAATGAGGCCCAATATGCTCCACATACGTATGGCCGCAGAGAAGGTTTGTAGCTTGTTGCGAATTCTGTACTTCAGCGGAAAAAATTCAGACTATCGATACGCAATCAGCACAAACGTGCTATAAGGACGATGTAAACGCCTCTGGAATAAAAGAGAAAGACTACATCCCCACCACATCCAGACGACAGAAAAATGAATAAGATATGTATACCGACAAAAACCGCAAGCTTCGAAAAAAAGAAAAAATGAAATTAGAGCACAAAAGCAGCGAAAGATCACGTTTTCGTGCCCAAGGCACGAGTCAATTTGGGCCCTATGGAGGATGTGATGTCATACTACAGGCCCTATGAAAGCAGCAGGCATTTGGCATTGCAGACATCTGTACTGGCTTCGAATACAAAAGAAGGGAGGGCGCTTCTTACAAGTTCGATAAAAATGCGGGTAATGAGAATAGGCGATATGGCTTCGCAGTTATTTTTGGGTATTTCTCTCATTGGTGGGAGAAAACTGCGTCTTGTCTGAAAGGCACGCATCTCCGGTTACACCCTAAAATTGGTCGTATTCGGTTCTGCTAGATCCGGCTCTCGTTCAATTTGGATTTGCACTTGCGCTCACATTTATCGCATTTATTTTTTCAGATGCAAAACAAATTGTGAAGACGAGCTCTCTCGGTTCCTGTGCTTCGCTTTCTCGGTTATACGGGAATAAAAACAGAGATTAATCACGAAATTATAATTTTTTGCATCAATGGAAGACCAATCTGGATTAGCCTTCAATTCCGCAGACGGAAATAAGGTTTTTGTTGGAATAGAGAAACCCTTTAAGGGCACACTCCATGTCTTTTACCGCAAGACAATTGGCCACCGCCATTTTGAACGGCAAATGTTTTTATGGTGTAAATTTCTCAACCAGCATTGCCTTACGACATGGGTATTGATTTTTAATACACGGCCACCACAATTGTTTCATATCACATGGCGTGATGGGTTTCTTATCTCCGCACCCAGAGTCCTGTCCTTCATCCCTTTTCACTTTTTTCTATTTCTATTTCTCAATAAAATTCTTTTTTTTTTGTTTCTCCTCTTTCATTGCGACGCTATCCCGTTCCTTGCTGTAAAAAACTCCGTTTAATTCTTTGCCACGTTCACCATGCAACGCCCGTCACCAATGAAGTCGTGGTGTTATGCGACCGAATTTCGTTTGGGGTATGTTAACTTGCCAAAGTCTGTCCCTGAAATTATCTTCCAGTTTTGTTTTTCTGACCCGAAAATCAACCACAACTAATTCAGGGCTCATGCATGCAGCGTGCAAAGGGCTTTTGGACCTCCATTTCATTTTTCTTGCTGAAAAATTCTGTTTGCCAATGGTTGCCGCTTCTATTAAATATACCGAGTGGCGGGCTAAAAACGCTCGAAATCCAAACGCTCAGATTCCAAATTATTTACCGCACACTTATGCTGGTCTTCCTGTCCGAAGAATCTGAAACACCGGACATGTCTCAACAAAATCCTTCAAGCAGCAGACTATCTTGTGAGTCCGGAAATTACCGATCAACGCTTTGTTTGCGAACAGCACAGCTTGAGGAATTTTGCGCGCCACTTTTATGGTATGTGTGAGGCACATATACCAAGTGGTACGCAAAAAGTATGAACTTTGTAATAAAAGATCCTCTTTAAAAGTGAGTTCAAAATCTGACACCCATAGGAAGCCTTGTTGCAATCTGACACTTTAATTTCTACCGCCTGCGTAAGAGTAAAAAGAAAGAAAAATGTTTCGGAGGCAACAGTTAAATGGAAAAAACACATGAATGAGTACAAATTCCGCAGCTTCTGAACAGACAAAGAAAAAAAACTGTCGGGAACACTGTTTTCATCATTTGACTCTGGCCCCTGTTATCCGAGCAGAAATAAAAGTGCCACATTGCAACAAAGGTTAAAAATGGAAAACTTTAATTTCTGCGGAGTTGAGTTTTTGTAAAACTGCATTGTTGCTCCATTTATGTATACCCGACAGTTAATTTTTCTTTGCTGGTATACAAACACCATTTGCTGAAATCCAAGGATGCAATGTAGAGATCATCAAGATACGCAGAGACCCTTCGTGGATCCATCGAATGAGGTGGTATATCGCAATGAACTTCGCCCTGAGGGGTATTTCTCGAACAAGCTCCAAGGGTGTTGTATCAAACCGCCCCCGCCTCTCCTTTTCCAATCAGATCTGATTAAAAATTTAGGTTCGCTTAATTTTCGATTTGGTGTGCTTTCATCAGCGGGATTCTAGCAAAGAAACAGAAGAGTTCAATGCTCTCCTGAATCTTTCCGTTCGACTTCAAGGAAAAACGGAGGCTGACGTCGTTAAATGAAAGATCTAATGGAGTATGAACCGATAGAGAGGCCTAATGTACCTTTGCCTTAGCATTATCAAGGTTGTTAAAGGAGCATTGGCGGAGACTGGAGGGCGCAGGGGAGCTGCGCCCCCTTTCTCGGGAAAACTCTTAAGAGCAAGATATTTGAAGAGCCAACGGTTTGTGCCTGAGTGAAACAAAACAGTTTTTCTAAGTTTCTTCCTCATCTTGGGCCGGAGTCACCTGACACTTCCACAGGTGAGGCTATAAGCCTCAGCCGGGCTCTCAACTTACCCGAACTCCGGCGGCATGCACACGGCATTACCCTCGCCCCCATTCCGGAGCCCCCAGCGATCTTTTTTGGGAAGGAACAGGGTCAGGTCAGGTTCAGATATCTCGAGGGAAGAAAAAACATATTTTTTGCGAGTACAGTACCCCAATCGAGCATACTTGCACAAAAACGCACTTTTCCATCGAAAGTTGCGGCAGGGTTTGAGAAAACGCTTATCCGGAGGCATGTTTACACAACCGACGCCAACATCAGATGGCAGCAAGCGTTTTGTACAAGCATATGGTCGATTGGGGCACCATATACTCGCAAGAGAAAGTTGAATTATATGTTGTTCAATAAACCTATCTGAACCTGACCTAATCCTTCAATTCTGCACATGGATTTGGGCACATATCCGATTTTGAGCTTGACCAATAAGTGAAAAAGAAAGCCAAAATTATACCCAGCATGACCAATAGCCTGCTTCACCTGGTTTTGGCGGCCTCTTACATGCAAAGATGGATTCACGCGTGAAAACGAAATATGCTGTTTTAAGAGTTTCCTAAGTCATCCAGAGCTCCTAGCGCTTTCACTCAACAGCCCCATTTACAATCCCAACGCTGCTAATCCAAGTCTCAGACACATGATCCTTTCGGCAAAAAAGACATTAACACTCGAAAGTGTGACATCTGGGTTTCGAACTTTCATCAAGAAACAACATTAAGACAAAATTATTTTCTAGTAGCCAAATGCTGCCGCATCAGAAAACTTTCGAAAAATACCGGTAGCTGGGGTCAAACTTCCTTTAGGATCCGATAAATAAAAAAACTGAAATCTTTTTCCGGCCATGACAAATTCCGAAAAAGCAGCGCATTCCTGCGATCTGTCTCAGGAGGTGAATGGTTGCGCCCTATCTCCAACCAATCCTGGTGTTATTTATCGCACCAGCACCACGTACCGCATTCGCGGCTGCACTAAAATCGCCTAAGTTCTGGCCATTAATTTCCAAATTTCCCCACCAGATGCCAGCCGCAGCAGTGGCAAGGCAGCGCCGTCTGTGATGATAAATTGCGCCGGAAGTATTTTGCCAGAATTAACGCAAACTTGTTTTCTTCTGTTTCGTTGTTGAGGCGCTCTGTTTCGAAAATTTGGAAATTATTGTAGGTCATCTCATTTTGCCCTCATCTCATTTTGCCCTTATCTCATATCGCCCTTCTCTCATTTTGCTCATATCTCATTCTGCCCTCATCTCTTTTTGCCTCGTCTCATTTTGCCCTCATCTCATTATTCTATCGTCTTATTTCCCCTCATCTCATTTTATCCTCATCTCATTTTGCCCTCATCTGATTTTGCCATCACCTCATTTATCCCTTCTCTCATTTTGCCCTCATCTCATTTTGCCCTCATCTCATTTTGCCCTCATCTCATTTTGCCTTCATCTCATTTTGCCTTCATATCATTTTGCCCT